>PVKH010004900.1:0-22743 GCA_004027955.1 Chaetophractus vellerosus | reverse complement strand
CAGAAGACCACTGACTAAAAGTAGAAGGCAAGCAAGTTTTGCCCAACATCTGGAAGAATTCCCAATGACTGCATCTACAGTGGACAGAGTGCCTTCCCATGCCCTGGGTGCCAGTGGACGACCTGGGCAGTAGCTTGCAGGGGCCCTGAAGGGCTTTATATACTTATAAAGGGGAGTATGTGTTCTGTGCCAAGATCTGTGCTAAGTGCATCTTTCCATCACCACATTTAATCTGCAAAATTACCTGATTTCATCTCCCTTTTGAAAAGAAGTTTCAAAAGTTAAGTAAAGGAAGTTAAATAATTTGCTGTAGGATGCACAGCTAGTAGGTGCCAGAGTGGGTTTAGCCTAGAGCCTCACCCTTTATCACCACCTTGCACTTGTTTATGAGTCTTTAATAACCTGTCTAACTAGGAGATTCAGGGGTCCTATGAGAATGTGCCTATACATGTGGATTTGTTTGGAGAAAATAGATAAAAAGCAAGTAGAACTTCATGCTATAATTTTGCAATACAATGGAAAGGTGATGCTATTTGCACTTTAAAATACCTTTATTGAGGTATGTGGTCAGTTGAATTCCATACCCGAGTGTGATGGCTTGGAGTTATGTACCCAGAAAAACATGTTCTTAACCTAAATCCATCCCTGTAAGTCTGAACCCATTGTAAATAAGGCCTTTTAATGAGGTTGCTTCAGTTAAGGCCAACTGAACCAGGATGGGTCTTAGTCCTATTACTGGAGGATTTATAGAGAAGGCAACAGAGAGAAAAGCCATGGAAGCAGCCAGAAGCTGGAAGTCAAGAGACCCCAGAAGGGAAGGAAGACACTGCCAACATATGCTACCATGTGATGGGAAAGCCAGGGATCCAAGGATGGTCAGCAGCCAGCTCCAGAATCCACAGTCTTCAGGGAGAAAGCATCATCTTGGTGACACCTCAATTTTGGTCTTCCAGCCCCAAAACTGAGCCAATTCCTATCATTTAAGCCAACCCCTCATTTTGTATCTGTCTTAGCAGCTGGGAAACTAAGACAAGGTATAATTGGCATACAAGCAACTCCACATTTAAAAAATACACAATTTGCTGAGTTTTGACATATATATACACCCATGAAACCATTACCATGATCAAGATAAAGAAGATATTCATCAACCCCCAACGTCTCCTTGTGCTCTTTTTTTAAAAGATTTATTTTTATTTATTTATTTATTCTGGCCCCTCGCCCCTTGCCACTTGTGCTCTCTGTCTGCTTTCTCTGTCCATTTGCTGCACATTTCCTCTGTGTCTGCTTGTCTCTCCTTTTGTTGTGTCATCTTGCTGTGCCAGCTCTCCACGGGTGCAGGCCGTCAGTTCTCTGCAGGCACGGGCCAGCTTGCCCTCACCAGGAGGCCCTGGGAACTGAACCCAGGGCCTCTCATATGGCAGATGGGAGCCCAACCATTTGAGCCACGTCTGCTTCCCACCTCTTTGTGCTCTTTTGTAATCCCTTCTCCCTCTATCTTGTCTCCCTCTTTCCCCTGACCTGAGGAAACCACTGACCTACTTTATCACTATAGATTAGTCCGCAATTCCTAGAGTTTTTTAAAAAATAAATGGAATGATCCAGTATGTGCTCTCTTTTGTCTCACATCTTTCATGCAATGTAATTATTTTAAGATTCATTCATGTTTTGTATGATAGTCAGGTCCCTATTATTGCAGAGTACTTATTCCATTGGATACCAAGGTTTATCTACCCATTCAAGGCAGTCTTTTGGGGCATTATGGCACCTTTTCTGGTCCCCACTGCCACTCTCTGGACATGTTCCTCCTTGGTGGATTAGAATTGGCATTGAGGACTTCTAAGTTCTTATACAATTCCGTAATTCTAATAGATACCACCCCCAGTGTCTTATTGCGGGTAAAATGTGGTTGGGTTCTTTTAGGGAATCATGTCCCCCAAAAAAGACTGAGGGATGTGAACACATTTGTAAACAGGGCCTTTGAAGACGCTATTATCAATTAAGGTGTAGACTCATTTGTGAATATGGTCTTCAAAGGACCTATTTAAATGGGGCCAAATTGAATCAGGATGGGTCTTTATCCATATGACTGGAGTCATAAGCAAAGGAAATTTGAATGCAATCAGTCAGTAGAAGCCAGAAGTCAGAAGAAGACAGAGAATGAGGCAGATCTCCATGTGACAGGGGCAGAGGTACCAGCCAAGGAACCCCAAGGATTATCGGCAGGCCTGCACAAGAATGCTATGGGCTCTGGAAGAAGGCATGACCTGTCAAGATCTTGGTTTGGACTTCTAGCCTTCAAAACCATGAGACAATAATGTCTGTTGTTAAGTCAACCCATCCTGTAGTATTTGTCATAGCAGCCCTGGCAAACGAAGACAGGCTCTTTGAATGTGTTGTCCACAGGTTGGTGTTCAGAAAGAATGTCAATCTGTGTGGGCCTTCCATGTGGCCTGGATTTTATTTTATTTTATTTTATTTTTTTAAAGATTTATTTATTTTATTACATATCTCCCCTTCCCCCCCGTTGCGGCGACGCGCCGAGACTTGGTCACTGCGCAGGCGCGGCTTTCCCCACTTGTGGGCGGCTTCTGCTTCTATTCACGGCCAGCTCTTGCTTCAGTTCGCGGGTGGCTGGCTGCGCTCCATTTGCAGGCGACCTGCCCTGCCCGTGGCGGCTTTTGCCCTGTCCGTGGCAGCTTTTTGCCCTGCCCACGGCGGCTCTGGCCCGCCCATGGTGGCTTGCCATTCTCAAGGCAGTCTGCCCGCTAGGAGAGGTCCCCGGGAACCGAACCCAGGGCCTCCCATGTGGTATGCCGGCGCTCTATCCACTGGGCTATCGAGCTGGCCCCGGCCTGGATTTTATAACACGTACTTTGTGGCACGGGTTCAAAGCCAGGCTCGGGCATTTTCTAATTGTATGATCTTGGGCACGTTGCTTAACTTCTCTGTGTCTCGATTTCAACTATAAAACAGGCATGAGGATTAAGTACCTTGAAAGCCCTTAGAACAGAACATGGCACAAATGCAGACCCCACAGTGGTCGACCTTAGTTTTTGGTATGCATGTCCAAAGCAACTCTGCGACAAGTCCTCTTGCATCTTGTGTGTTATTGATTTGCTACTAAGGAAGGGGGGTATCAGTAGAATCAGGTTGTTTAAAGCATGGGATATTTGATTAGCAATTCTGGGCTATGCTGCCTTAGAAGATGTATCTCTCCAAAAGATAAGTAATTCTTAAAAAACCAGCAGTGAAACAGATGCATGCAGGATTTTAATGGGTCTGTAGATTACATCTGCTTTGGCAAGCCCAGTTCAGCCCCAGGTTACTCCACTATCTTTTATTGGTGAAGCATGGTTGGGAGATTAGACCCTGGTTGCCTGAGAACTTGGCTTGTTTATGAAAGTGTACATGCTAGAAGAAGCAATTAAAGACTGTGGATTTCTCACCTCAATTGGCTGATTGGTATCAAGAAGCAACTGAGTTGGAAGCAGACTTTTGCTATCCTGTTAGGATTTTCAATGTGAAAAGTATTCAGTGGAAGTGTTCATAAAGGATAAAGCAAGTTCCCACACCTGTCAAATGACCCCACTTGTGACCTTGAGTGAACTTATCATTAGTTAGTTCGACCATAAGTGGAATGCTAAACTCAATATTACCCCCATTTAGCTTTGCTTATTAGTCGATAAATTCTTGGTAATCCGAAGAGTTTATCTTTCCCTTTGTGAAGTACCTTTTAGCATAGCTAAGAAACTTCTTTTCTAGTTTCCTGTTGAAGTTTTAATCTCAACTTTTAGCGTAATAATAATATTTTTACATCTGTTTAATGTTATTTATTGATATTAGCTGCTTAATATTTATTTACATCTACTGTGTGCATGTCCTTGGGACAAATTGAAGCACAGAAAGTGGTCTTGGAAGAATGTTGGGATAATAATGGAATGGGTTTCTTCACTAAGTTATGCACAGCCAGAGAAGTTGTTTCTCAAGTGATATAAAGATTTTGAAATTCGTGGTTCTTTGCTTATGTTTGCAACGTAAGCTATCTTTGGAAGATATAAATGGTTTCAACACATTTTGGTTTAATGACCTTTTAAAATCAAGTTTAAAAGAATACCTACAACAGCAAGCAGAACAGTTCCTTCTACCTGCCCCATAAGATCTAAGCCTCCTCCCATGCTGAACCAGAGTGGCATCATCATCCCCAAAGCCTCAAAACTGAGGAACGAACAAAGATAAGATGGGAATGCAACCACGGAACAAAGTAGACTTATTCTTACTGGAGTAAGAGAAGAACGTGCAACATTGATATGAAGACAGTGGTTAACAGAGGCTCCAAGGGGAGAGGGAGGGATGAATAGGGGGAGCACGGGGCATTTTTAGGGCATTGGAATTGTTCTGCTTCATATTGCAATGATGGATACAGGCCATTATAGTTTAATAAAAACCTATAACACTGTATAGGGCAAAGTGTAAACCATAATGTAAACTATTGACTAGGAACAATGCTTCCATATTGTTTCATCAATTGTAAAAAATGTACCACACAAATAGTAAGATGTTATTAATAGGAGGAAATGTGGGAGGGGTTGGGGTGGGTTATATGGGAATCCCCTATACTTAAAAAAAAATTTTTTTTTAATTTTTAAAGAAGCATTAGATTACATAAATGTTACATAAAAAATATATAAGGGATTCCCATACTCCTTCCCCCTCCCACATTTTCCCACATTAACAACATAATTCATTAGGGTGGTACATTTGTTACAATTGATGAACACATGTTGAAGCATTGCTACTAACCATGGACTGTAGTTTACATTATAGTTTACACTCTGTCCTGCAAAATTTTGTAGGTTATGACAAAATACATAATGGCCTGTATCCGTCATTGCAATGTCAGGCAGGACAATTTCAATGTCACAAAAATGCCCCTATATTACACCTATTCTTCCCTCTCCCATCCCTCAGAACCTCTGGTGGCCACCACCTTTATATCAATGACAAGAGTTCTTCCATTGCTAGAATAATAATAAGTCTACTTTAGTCCATTGTTCATCCCCCAATCTTGAGGATTTGGGGATGGTGATGCCCACTCTGCTTCTAATTGATAGGGAGCTTCGATCCCATGGGGCAGATAGATGGAACTATCTTGCTTGCAATTGCAGACACTCTCTATTCCTTGGGATGGGCATTATCCATCATCATCTCCTTGTTAGTTGTCTTGGATGAGTCCAATGAACTGGAGAGTAGGTGTTACAACTCTGTTGAAATTCAGGGCTCAACTGGCACAAAGATGAACCAAAGATTTAAGTCTCTGGGACATATATTTATCAAGTTCAAATAAAAGGGGCAGAAGAGCCATGTGTAGAGAACCTATAAATGAGTCTTATTCTGTTACTCTGGAGAGCATACATTCTAAAGTAAGGCCCACTGACAAGGTGCCAAATTCCCGAGCTGTTTGCCCTGCTTATAGTTACTGGATGTCTCTAGAGCTCTCAGGAGCCTGGCTATTTGAGGCACTGTTTACTGTGGTGGTCAATGAGATCCTGCTGAGATGTGCATAAGCGTAACCTCTGGAATGACCTCCCAACTCACTTTGAAATCTCTTAGCCATAAAAACTCATTTGTATTTATCATTTTTCCCTTTTGATCAAGGTCTTTTTCCAGGTGCATTGCTAGTTGGCACTGGTAATAATCCCTCAGTGCCAGGGAGGCTCATCCCTGGAAGTCATGTCCCACACCGGGTGGGGGAAGGTAATGCATTTATATGCTGAGTTTGGCTTAGAGAGAGGCCACATTTGAACAAGAAGGTTTTCAGGAAGTAACTCTTAGGCAGTATATAATACCAGGCTAGGTTTCAATTTCACAAGAAAAGGTTTGTAAGTTCATAATCATCAATATTAAGGGCCTGGCATAATGGTCTGTCTTCCTTCACTAGGAAGAAAGTGCCCTTGTACTCAGGGGATTCTTACTGTCCTATTACAGAATGTAGCAGGACTTGCCAGGATGGGAATTCAATATTCAATATTCCTTCTATTATTGTCTGGATCTCCACCCACAAATACAGTGCCCCATGAACACTTGAACATAGGATTTAGAGGCATGTCCCATGCCCCATGCATCCCCCTATCACTGATACCCCACACCAGTGATCCTCCCCTGCCACTGTTGTGACCTTTCTGTGATCCAAAACCTCTCCAGAAATGAAGCCAACAAAATAACCAAATAAAATTAAAAAGAAAATTAAATAATAATTTAAAAATAAACAACAAAATACAAAAAAATCTTAAAAATTAAAATAATAAAAAATTTTTTGACATTGTGTTTCATTACTGTACGATCTGTTGTCTTGTATGTACAGTGACATTTTCTTCCATATATTCCCCTAGTGTCTTTTTTTTTTTCATTTTATCTTCAAAGAAGTTTTAGGATACAGAAAATTCACATAGAGAGTATAGGGATTCCCATATACCCAATGCCCTCCTTCTTTTCCCCTCTCCCCTATTAATAACATTTTATTTGGGATGGTACATTTGTTACAATTGATGTACAAATATTGAAGATTTGATACTAACCATGGTCAATGGTTTACATTATGGTTTAAATTTTGGATCATACACTTTTATATGTTTTGATGAAATTTGAAGTGACCTTTATCTGTTATTGCAAGATCATGCTGAACAATTCTAACACTCTAAAGATGCCCTACATTCCATCTATTCTATTCTTCTCTCCCCTTCCCCTCTAACCTATGGTAACACTAAGTTTCAATATTTGAAGAATAAGATTCATAGTTACTTGTAGTAATATTGAGGGCTTGACATATTGGTCTGTTTTCATTCCTTAGGCACTGTCTATATTCTCAAGGGATTCGTGTCCCTCTAGAGTGGGGGTGTTGGGTTGGACTCTCCATGGAACTGGGGGAGGGTCAGGGGAAGGAGCAGGTGAGCTCTGGAGATTTGCAGGACTGTGGTTAAAACTACAACACTGGGAATGTTCTTTTGGCAACTATGGCGGTGGAGGATTACTGGTGTAGGGTGTTGGATGTGGGAGGTATATGGGAAAGGGTGCATCTGGGGCAGCCTTCTATGGAATATGCAAGTGTTCATCTTGTCATAGTGTGTCATATCAGTGGGTGGAGACCCACACAATAAATAAGAAAATATCAAATTCCCATCCTGGGGTGTCCCCTATACTTTTAAACAATTTATTGAAGTATATCACTCATACATGAACATACATAAACAATAAGTGTATAGTAATCATTGTGAACTTACAATACAAGCATACACAACATCATACAGGGCTCTCATACCTCACCCTACCACCAACACCTTGCATTGTTGTGAAACATTTTTAACTAATGATTAAAGAGCATCCTCAAAATATTACTACTAACCAAAGTATTTTCCCCCAACCCACCCCATTATTGTTTATATCATTTGTACATGAACATACATAAACAATAAATGTATAGTAAAAGGTGTGAACTTACAAAGCAAACATTCATAACATCATACAGGGGTCCCATACATCAACCCTCCACCAATACCTTGCATTGTCATGAGACATTTGTTCAAATTATGAAAGAATATTTTCAAAATCTTATTACTAATTATAGTCCTTTTCTTACATTTGGTGTATTTCCCCCTCAACCTACCTATTCTTTTTTTAAAATATATTTTTATGACAAAAGTTGTAAACTTACAAAACAATCATGCACATGTGCAGAATTCCCAAGCAACACCCCTCTATCAACACACCACACTGTGGTGGAACATTTCCACAGATTATGAGATAATATCATCCGATTATTACCAGGTCCACAGCATACATTTGGCAGACATTTTCCATACTCCCCCATTATCAACACAGTACATCTTTGGCATAGATGCAAGAATATTACATTATTACTATTAACCACACTCCAAAGGTTTCTCCAGTTGTATTTTTCCCATGCTTCTCCACATTCCCACCACCCTGCAATACTGATGTACATCTGCTCTAGCTCACAAAGGACACTCTTACATCTGTACCTTCAACCACTATTCTCATCCACTTCTGAGTTTACTGTGCTATTCAGACCCTAGATTATTCTCTAGCTTTCTGTCAACTAGCATTTACATCCCTAGACTAACATTTTCAGCCGCATCCCCACTTATAAACCAGCTGTTGCTCACTATAATGTGTTACCATCAACTCTGTACATTTCCACACTTTTACAGTAAAGCTAATTAAAACTTCTATATACATTAAATATCAGTAGTCCATCTCAGTCCTCCTCATATCTCCTTTAAGAATCGACCACCTACCACCAGGTCTTGGAGAGATTTTCCAACATTTTCTTCTAGAAGCTTTATAGTTCTTGCTTTTATATTTAGGTTTTTGATTCATTTTGAATTCATTTTTGTATAGTTGTCCTCTTTCCTTCTTTTGCTATGAATATCCAATTTTCTCAGCACCATTTGTTGAATGGACTGTTCTGCCTGAGCTGGATGGGTTTTACAGGCTAGTCAAAAATCACTTGACCATAGATGTGAGGGTCTGTTTTTTAACCATCAATTCGGTTCCATTGGTCTATGTGTCTGTCTTTATGCCAGTACCATGATGTTTTTACCACTGTAGCTAGGTAATACAAGTTAAAGTCCAGAGATGAGAGTCTTCCAACTTTGCTTTTCCCTTTTAAGATGTTTCTGGCTATTCAGGACCCCTTACCTTCCAAATAAATTTGACAACCATGTTTTCCATTTATTTTAAAGAGGCTGGTGGAGTTTTTATTGGGATTGCATTGAATCTGTATATCAATTTGAGTAGAATTGATATCTTAGTGATATTTAGTCTTTCAATCCATGAGCATGGAATGTTCTTCTAAATATTTAGGTCTTTTTAAAAATTTCTTTTAACAATGAGTTGTAGTTTTCCGAGTACAAGTGCTTTACATCATTGGTTAAGTTTATTCCTGAATATTTGGGTTTTATCTGTCATATTTTATTTTCACCACTCTTCTGACACTTTTGGTTACTTTTATTGATATAAACTTCATTTCTAGACTCTCTTACAGACATCTCTTTCCTGTCTTTTCTTTTCAGGCTGCAGCACACCCTTTAGTATTTCATGCAAAGCAGGTCTCTTGGTTACAAACTCTCTCAGTTTCTGTTTATCTATGAATATTCTAAACTTGCCTTCATTTTTGAAAGATGATCTTGCCAGATATAAGATTCTTGGCTGGAAGTTTTTCTCTTGCAGTATCTTAAATATATCATACCACTGTCTTCTTGCCTCCATGGTTTCTGATGAGAGATTGGCACTTAATCTTATTGGGTATCCCTTATATGTTAAGCATTGCTTTTCTCTTGCTGCTCTCAGAATTCTCTCTTTGTCTTTGGCATTTGACATTCTGATTAGTATGTGTCTCAGAGTTGGTCTATTCAGATTTTTTTGGATGGAAATACGTTATGATTCTTGGACATGGATATTTATGTCCTTCAATAGGGTTGGGAAATACCATTATTTCTTCAAATATTCCTTCTTCCCCTTTTCCCTCCTCTTCTCCTTCTGGGACACCCATGACACATATGTTTGCATGTCTCTTGCTATCCTTTAGTTCTTTTCTATCTTTAGTTCTCTGCTATCTTTTAGTTTTTTCCTTCATCTGTTCTTTTGTATGTTCACTTTCAGAGACCATTTCTTCAAGCTTACCAATCCTTTCTTCTGCCTCCTCAAATCTGCTATTATATGATTCCAGTGTATTTTTAATTTCATTGATTGCACCTTTCATTCCCATAAGATCTGCTATTTTTCTGTGTATGCTTTCAAATTCTTCTTTGTGCTCATCCAATGTCTTCTTAATATCTTTAATTTCTTTAGCCATCTCATTGAATTTATTAAGGAGATTTGTTTGAACATCTATGATTAGTTGTCCCAACTCCTTTATGTCATCTGGAGACTTATCTTGTTCCTTTAACTGGGCCATATCTTCCTGTTTCTTGGTGTGGATTGTAATTTTTTGTTGGTGTTTTGGCATCTGGCTTAGTAGAGTATTTATTCTGGGTGCAGTTTTTCTGTTTAGTTTAGGGCTTCCTGCCCTTTCTCCTTTGTTGGTTGTGTAGTAGGAGCCAAGGATGTAGTTGGTGCTATAAGCTGTGGAGGCTCAAGCTGCCCTCATTGCCCCAAGGACCAATGAAGCTTTTCTCAACTTTCTCCTTTGCCAGGGGTGGGGACAGAGCCACAGCTGTGTGGAATAATCCAAGTCATGCAGGCCTAGACTGTAGTTGCCCGGAGAGATTGATGAAGCTTCGCATCCCTTCCTCCCCTGCCTGGGGCAGGGATGGAGGTGTAGGTGTGGACAGCAATTTGTGCCTTGCAGGTCCAAGATGACCACAGTTGCCCCAGTAGACTTCCAATTATTCAGTCTGTGCCAGCTAAATGTACCTGCAGTTACCTGGATAGGCTGGTGCAGGGCCTGTCAGCCTCTTCCTTGCTAGAGGTGGGGCTGAAACCTAGGCTAGGGCTGCAGGCCAATCTGGGAGAAAGAAACCATCACTGTGATTTTCATTCAGCCCAGCTTCCCCTCATGCTGGGGGTAGAGTCAAAACGGCTGTTACCGGCGTCCTTCTGACTTGGGAAGGCTCAAACTTTAGCTGTTCTTAGGGTTATACTTTAGCCAGCCCAGTTGACTAATCAGTAGCTAAAATCGGTGGCCAACCGTCTCTTCCTCCCCTGTTTTTGGGAAATGGAGCTTCCAATTCCTGCCACAGAATAGCTCCTGGGGCGGCTTCCACGGCATGGCCTGTAATTTCCTGGAGAGGTTGGCACAGCTCTCCCCAGCTTCCTCCCTGCCCGAGGTGGGCCTGGGGCTTAGGCTAGAGCTGCAATCTGATCTAGATGGAAAGAAGCCAGTCCCTACCAGCACTGTGATTTTCAGTCAGCCCCGCTTCCCCTCGTGTTGGGCGTGGAGTTAAAAGGTGGCTACCGGCCTCTTTCTGACTTGGACAGGTTCAAACTTTAGCTGTTATTAGGATTGTACTTTAGTCCACTGATTTTACTAATTAGTAGCTGAAGTTGGTGCCCAACCTCTCTTCCTCCCCTGTTTTAGGAAGTGGAGCTTTCAATTCCAGCCATGTAACAGGTCCCAAAGCAGCTTGTGCCTCCAGTGGAGAATGGACCCCAGCCTCCGTGGCGTGGAGTGCCCTAGGTATGAATCTTCTCTGCAAATGGGCAGTCTCCTCCTTCCATTCTTTCAAGGATGTTGCAGGATGCACTACTGGTCTCCTGCAACCCCCAAATAAGTGTTCTAGTTAGTTGTGGGTGATCACCAACTGCCTGGTAGCAAGAGCTGGTTCTCAGAGCTCTTTACTCTGCTGCCATCTTGCTGGTTGTCCCTCCCCTATACTTTTGATATAACTTTTCAGTAATCTAAAACTCCTCTGGGGGCCGGCCGTATAGCCCAGTGGATAGGGCGCCGGTATGCCACATGGGAGGCCCCGGGTTCGGTTCCCGGGGACCTCTCCTAGCGGGCAGACCGCCTTGAGAAGGGCAAGCCACCATGGGTGGGCAGAGCTGCTGTGGGCAGGGCAAAAAGCTGCCATGGACAGGGCAAAGCCGCCATGGGCAGGGCAGGTCACCCGCAAACGGAGCGCAGCCAGCCACCCGCGAACTAAAGCGGAGCCGGCTATGAATGGAAGCAGAAACCGCCTACAAGCAGGGCAAAGCCGCCTGCATGGTGACCAGTCTCGGCGCGTCGCCGCAGCGGGGGGGAGACAAAGCGGACAGAGAGGAACACAAGAATGGACACACAGCAAGAGCAAGCAGAAGGGGGGGGAGAGGAGAATGTAATAAATAAAAAAATAAATCTTAGAAAAAAAAACTCCTCTAAAAATAAAGTGTATTATAAAAATCAAGTTTAAAGTATTTTTGATGCTTAAAATTAATCTTTAACTCAGTAAATTGTACTGAGTGGTTTGGTTACAGCAGAGCACTTTGGAGTACAGGTACTGGGAAATTGTAATCCATTTGCCAGTGGACAAACCTGGGAAAAGGCCGTTTGTTGTCTCCCTTTGGGTTCTCCTTTTGGCACCTGGTCTGCTGTGTGCCTTCTGACCTTGGCCAACAGCCTGCCGGGCTTTGTCCCTGCTGACCTCCCGGCCCCTTGTATGACGTGGTGTCAGGACTAAGATAATGATCCATGAAAAGGGAGAGAGGCTGTTCCCAGGATTGCAGAGGACAAGTCATCTGTGGCTCCATCCCCATCTACACTCCTACAATCAAACAGGCTCATGCGGTGTTTTTTTTTTTTTTTAACCTCCGTCTGGTCCTTTTTTCATTTTCATTTTTCACTGCTGAAATCTGAGCCATCAGAATAACAACTTCTGAACTATTCACCCTGACTGCTGTGTCTCTTTGCTTTCCATCCACCCTGCACCCTGCTGCTAGGTGAGTTTTCATTCAGCTTTATTTCTACCCTACCACCCCCTACTTAGAATGTGTCCATGGTTTCCCACCCCTTGGCACATCCCTGAATGTTTCTCAGACTCAGATCTGAAAGCTAAACTCCTGGGCTGTTTTTCTTGGCCCTCTGCGAGTCTGACACCAACTTCCCATTTTCTAGCATGCCCTCTGCTCCGACCCTCACACCAGACTCATTCCTGGTTCCGAGTTCTCATTTTCACAAAGTTTCCATTCCTTTGACCTCCTGCTTCTTTTGCATTAAGCCCTCTTTCCTGACCAGGTTTAACCTACCTCTGGTTCCTCTGAAAGGCCGCCTCTCACCATGTACATAAATGTCCAGCTATTGTTTATGTGCGCATATATATTCCACAAGCTGTCCTCTTTCTCCACCACTCTGTGTTTCTTGAGAGTAAGCAGAGACCGTCTTGTGTTCTCCGCAGTGCTCAGTGCTTTGATGGATTTGAAGTGTTGGGGGAGGGTGGGTCAGGGAGGAAAGTGAGGTATAGAGTAACTGGATGTACAGTGGTACCATATTCTTCGCTGGGAAGATGAGGGGAGGAATACTTTTTATTGGGGAAAATCGAAGCTTCATTTGAAATGCTGTTAAGACATTTAAGTGGAGATATCAATTGGGTGTGGTCATTGTAAGTTTCTGATACTCAGGGGAGATGTGGGGGTTAGAGATAAAGATGGGAGAATCATCCACAGCAGAAGGCATTTAAAGTTGTGAGACTAAGGTCCTTCGGATGAGAGGTGGATGGAGGTAACTGCAGAGTAAAATTGGAATTAGTCTAAGCCCAAAGGTGGCACCTGATTGCAGCATTCCAACACAAAGTGCCAAGGTGCTGGACCACATTCGTAGGACGTGTCAAGAAGGGAGTGGAAGATCCATTCTGCTATTATTTTCCCAATACCCACCTAAAAGCTATGACAAGACTAGGTGGGAACTTGAGGAGAGGGTTTCTTTGGAACTGGTCCTTACTGTCCTACGAGTCCCATCACCCTGTGGAGGGGTCGGGTGTGATGGCAAGAAGATGAAAGAGCAGAGAGAAAGATGGAACGACATGGTTTCAAAAGATTCAGATACATTACAATGAAAATGTTATTGTACAACAGTCTTTTAAAATGTGATAACATATATATATAGTGCAAACTTTCACATTTTAACCATTTTTAGGTGTACACTCAAGTGGTATTAATTACATCCACGATGTTGTTCTATCATCATCATCATCCATGGCCAATACATTCCATCACCCTAAACAAAAATTCTGCACCCATTAAAGAATGGCCACCCAACTGAAGTTCTTAGCTTTCTCCACTCGTGCACACCAGTTCAGCCTCACCAGCTTCTTTTCTGCCCTTGAGGGATGGACTACTTTGGGTTGTGACACTGCATCAGCTGTGCCCATCCCCAACATCTCCTCACATGGTGCATCTTCATATTTCCTTATATCTCTATAGTGTCACTACCCCAGGGAGGCTTCCTTGACTGGGTATCCAGAGTAACCACCTCCACACCACTGTTTCTATCAGAGTAACTTATTTCAACAAATTCTTCACTTTTTAAAAATAGGAGCTATGTGCACATGATAAGAAAGTTCAAAAAGTACAAAATGGAAAAACGGTAAAATCTATGTTGCCCTCATATCTCATCTCCTAGCCACTCGGAAGAAACCAGCTTCACCAGCTCCTTATGGAGCCTTCCGGAGAGATTTAACCCATTCAAGGATACACTTTCTTTTTAATCCACAAAACTTCCATGCAGTGTTCCATACCTTGCTCTGTGTGCTTAGCCACATGGTTGGAGAGTCTTTTTAACGGCCATGTTGGTGGTCCATTTAATGAGTGTGCCATAATTGATTAAAGTGGCTCCAAATGGCAGTCATTGATTACTTCTGATCAGCCTATTAAAATCATTGCTGCAGAAAAGACAACTTACAGAATGGGAGAAAATTGTTGCAAACCATTTATCCAATAAGGGCTTAATATCCTGAATTTATAAAATAACTTTTACAATGCAACAATGAAAAGACAAATAACCGAATTTAAAAATGGGCAAAGTACTTCAATGGACATTTCTCCAAAGAAGATATACAAATGGCCAATAAACACATGGAAAGATGCTCAACATCATTAGCCATAAGGGAAATGCAAACCAAACCCACAATGAGATACTTCACACCCACAAGGATGGCTATTACTAAAAAAAAAAAAAAAAACAACACAAAACAGAAGGTGTTAGAGAGGATGCAGAGAAATTGGAACTCTAATACACTGTGGTGGGACTGTAAAATGGTGTGGCCTCTGTAGAAAGCAATGTGATGGCTTCTCAAAAAGTTTAATATAGAATTAGCATATGATCCAGCCATTCCATATCTAGGTGTATACCCAAACAAAAGGAAATCAGGACCTTAAACAGATGAGTGTATGCCATTTTTCATAGCAGCATTATTCACAATTACCAACAGGTGGAAACAAATTAAGTGTCCATCAACAAATGACTGGATAAACAAAATGTGGTTCATACATACAATGGAATTATTATTATGCCATAAGAAAGAATGAAGCTCTGAGACAGGCTACAACATGGGAGAACCTTGAAAACATGCTCAGTGAAATAAGCAAGGCACAGAATGACAAATATTGTATAATATAATTTATCTAATCAGAGATAAAAAGCAGATTAGAGGTTACCAGGGATGGAGAGGGGGTGAAAGAGGGAGTGTTTGTAAAATGAAAAATGAAAAAAAAACCACCATGGCTGCAATTAATAGCGCTGAATGCAAGTTATTTGGCCCGTCCCTCAGTGTTTTCAGAGGATGCATTCTCAGAAGTACAACTGCTGGGTCAAAGGGCTTGTGCATCTTTCATGTTGTCAGGGATATGGCTAAATTACCCCCAGTGAGGGTAATGTGAAGATGCCTCTTTCCTACAGAGTATTAACGAGCTTTTGATCTTTGCCTGTGAAAATGGAATTTCAGTATATGCTTTAGTTTGCATTCTTACCATGAGTAAAGCTGAAAATATTTTCATATTTTCAGGATCCATTTGTATTTCCTTTTAACAAATACAGTGATACCAACGGTGGGTATGGGGAGAGGGGAAAATGAAGAGTATATGAACTCGTTGTGTTCATATCCTATGTCTATTTTTCTGTTGAGTTTTTATGTTTTCCTTATTGATTGATATTAAGAAATTTGTCCCTTGGTGATATGTCTTAATTTTTTTCTTGGGCAAACATTTTTACTTTAATGTTGAGTTTGTCAAAATTTTCTTCTTTGGTTTATGTATTTTGTATCATCCTCCAACTCAGATAGCAATAAAAAAATTCTTCCTATTTTTATTTTAGTACTTTTATGGTTTCATTAAAAACAAATTAAGCCTGTGATCCATTTAGAATTTATTTCTATATGAGGCATCCGATTTTATTTTTTTCTGGATAGCTGCCCAGACACTCAAATGCCACTTACTGGATAACTCTTGTGCTGTGCCCAGGAGTAGACATTATTGTCTTCATCATATATATCACTCTGTTTTGTTTCTTCATGAAATTGATCACAATTTGCCATTATAGGTATTTGTTTGTTTGTTTGTTGTCCCTCCTCCTCCTAGGATATAAATGCGCAAGGACAGAAATCACCCAACTGTTCTATATTTTATTGTCTTAATCTATGATGTGTATATATGTGTGTATGTGTTTGTGTCTGTGTGCGTGTGTATATATGTGTTTGGAGGGCTGGGGAAAGATGACAAGGAGACAGATGAGCAGGGAGAAAGATGGAACTTTGTGTAATTTCAAAGGACCCAGTTCTCAAATTCTACATTCCAGTGAAAAATCTATTAAATGCCTAGTGTGTGAAAGGTGCTAGCTCAGCTCTGATGATGAAAATTTTAGAGGGACTAGAAGAAGATGGGGAAAGTGAGGGTTAGCGTTTGGGGCAAGGCTGGCCTCTGTTACATTCGGATATCCATGGAGGTTGCCAAATGTTCCATTTTCATATTAGCTCAGCTCGGAGGTCATGGTTTGGCTTACCAAAATGGTGTCATGCTGGACAGAATGTTAAGAAGCAATCTCTATTATTAAAAGCAGGGCAAAATCCGTACCCAGTGCTCTAAGTGGAATGAAGTGAAATTACTCAAAGCTAAATAATTATTGCTTAATGAGAAAATTGAAATAGTACTGAAATAGAAAATACACTGTGCTTAAACAGTAAGGAGGGAAAATGAGAACAGCTATACTTAAAATTAGATTTTGGAATCAAAGTTACTAAGTCCAGTTATCTAAATATTGCAATTTTTAACAGTTATGCCACATTTCTATCACAATCAGAAATAGATACCATCAGCCTGGTTGAAAGGAAAATTCACACGTGTGTTGTCATAATGAGCATTGGAAACAAATGCAGGCCAATTCCGAAGGTAGGGCATTTTTCTAAAAAGCAGCTTGATTTGAAAACCTATTTGGGGATTCCAAAGGCCCCCAAAGGTGATCTTGAAAAATTTTCTCGAGTATGTGAGCTCCAAGAATTTTCTGGACCTTCTTACATTTGCTCATTTTAAGGACAAAAGACGGAATGAGTCTCCGAGCGAGTCCCGAGATCTCTGTTATGCAGGGACTTGTTTGAAAGAACGCGTTTATTGTTTGCAATTCTTTTTTTGTACTCCCATTCTTAATGCTGATTTGTAGTTTCCACTTTCCTTTTCCAGAAATAGCGTGTAAGTAGCAGAAGCCTGTTGCAAAAGCTTTGGGCCTGAGTAACTTAGACATTTGATAATGTGTGTCCTTTCGGATAACTGTCTGAGACTGACTTTTTCCTTTTTAGTTCCATGTTGGTGGATGGGAAAAGAAATCAATGCTCATTAGAGGTATTTAAGGAATGGCTTAAGGGAAACTCCCTACCACGTAATATTTTTATAGCCTGCTAGGACCATCAGAGTTTTAGCTGCTTTGCTCAGCTAAATATATCACTTAATATCACTTAATATAACAAGCACAGTGCAGAGATGCATGGAACTATATATTTTAACTAAATAGATAAAATATAGATACTGGTGTTTATATAGTTCTTTAAAGAGATAACTTGGCCTTCTTCAACATGGTATTTACTTTTAGAAAGTACTTTGGATGATATATGATTGACCATTTTGATAGAACCACAGTTAGATGTTTATTATAAAATAGGAGCAAGAGTGAATGTCAAAAACATTTATTCTCACTTTACCTTTTTGTAGTCATGATTATTCATAGTCTACGATTTTCATGGCATCTGAACTTGTAAAAGATATTTCTTTCCCTTCGCTCTACAATGAATTGAATGGCAAATGTGGAACTTATCTTAATAGTTTCTTACCTGATTTTAAAAGAACATTCCTCTCTTAAAAGCATTGCATTGTGATGGTAATTATTTTTCATCAAGATGCTAGAAAATAATTTCAAGAAGTGTTCAGCTCAGAACGTTTGTAGAATGTTTCTGAGGACCCGTTTACTTTCTTTGTCACTAGCAAATCCCTGTTTATTTCTTTAGTTTCTATGTTCTCTTAATATTTTCTCCTTCACGTGGGAAGTGAGAAGGTCACCTAGCTTCTTTCCAGGCTCCTGGTCTCGGAGTTGTTTTTGGCTCATGTCTTCTGTCATCTCTAGCTCGTGCCAAGTCACAGAGTTGAGCTCTGTTTGCTTTCCAGAATTCCAACCCTGGCCACTTCCTCCCCACTTCCCTTCCTCATCACGGGAGGCCCCCAGTCTCTTGCCCTTGAGAAACTGCAACAGTTTCTGTCTGGTCTTGATTTCTCGCCTTGACACTGGTCTCCTCCTCCCCCAACCTGAACTCTCCTAGCCCCTGTGCAGACCCCTGAGACTCAAGCCACAGCAGGTCCATGCATTAGCCTCCCTCAATCCCAGGATGCTCCTTGCCTCATCTACCCAGGACGGAGCCTGGCACGTAGTAGATGCTCAACAAATGTCTGTTACGGGGCACTGCCCTGCACAGAACCTCACTCCTGGCTCATTTGCACCATTGGAGTTTGCCTTGTCCTTCAACCTCACCCCCTTTTTATAATTAGAGAAGGAATGGGTTTACATAAAATACAGAATTCCCATATACCACCCTATTATTAACATCTTACCTTGGTGTGGTACAGCTGTTACAATTGATGAAGGCACATGTGTATAATTGTTCTAACAACTACAGTTCATGGTTTAACTTAAAGTTCACTGTTTCTGTAGTGTAGTTCCATGGAATTTTTTTCAAATTTGTATTCTATTACTATATATACAACCTAACTTTCCCCCTTTTAACCACATTCAGATCTATATTTCAGTGCTGTTAATTACATTCACAATTGTCACGCTGCCATCACCACCATCCATTACCAAATCGTTTCCCTTATTCCAAATAGGAGTGCTGTACATTTTAAGCCCTAACTTCCCATTCCCTCCCCTCACCCTGTCTCCTGGTAACATGTATTCTAGGTTCTGATGGATTGTATAATATTTACTAGCTGCAGAAACTGGGACTAAATCCCAGGGGATCACATTTCTTTGAATCCCGTCCTCTCTATCTCCCTTCAGAAAGCTCTTGATCCATAGCCATGGTTGATTAAGGTTGGACCTGGTGCTGCGACCACAGCAACGAAGATAATGTCATGAAGCACACATTTTAGAGCACTAACGATTCAAAACAGAACCTTAACCAAATGTGCAAAACAAACAAAGAAAGTGTGATATTGATATGTATCACACCGTTAGGATGCAGCTATAAACAACCACCGTTAGAATGTTGACAGTGCAGGGTTTTAAGATGACCTCTTTGTGTTTTGTTTTGTTCGTTTTTGAGATGACTCCTGAATTGTCAGGTTTGTTTTCTGTGCTGAGATAAATGGGCAATTCTTTTCTCTGGGGACATGCAAGTGTAGAGTCCCTGGGTTACATAATCCTGATTGACATATTCTAAAGTGGCTCTTTCTCCCTGTCCTTTGAAGGGAAGCCATCAGCCGAGTTTGTGAAGCCGTCCCTGGTGCCAAAGGAGCCTTTAAGAAGAGAAAGGTATGGTCTTCGTAGCGTCATGCTGTCTTCTCCTTTACCTGCTACCCACCTCTGTCTTGTTTCACCCTACAGTGTCTTTAAGCGACATAAACTTGTTCATGTTCCTCTTTCCATGGCCTGGCTCTTGAAACTTTTAACAACAAAAAAGAGCTTAGATTCTTCTGTCTCCCACATGGGTAACCAGGACAGCTGGCTGTCGCTGCCAACCAAAACTAGAGATGACATCTGAGCCCTGATTATTCACTGTGGGCTTTAACCTTAGAGACAATGATAAGACTGGGCCAGGTATTCTTTTATGCACTTTACATACATGAATTCACTTAATTATAACAGTCCTTTGTAGTAGATTTCTCCAGTGGTGTATTTAACAGCCAGCCCCTGGGGTCCGACAAGGTTTGAGAAACAACGATTTGTATCATTTGCCAACGTCCATGGTGAAATACTTCCACCATGTTCAATTTCAGGCTATCGACATGTTGATAATAACAGTGTCGGGAAGAGATATACAGTGGCCCATCATTATGTAATATTTCTCCCATACAGATACAATAGACATAAATAACCTGACAGCATAGATAATAGTACAATGTAGTAAAATAATTGCTAAGTTATGAGGTTTTAATAAGTGCTGTGTTTAACAACTGGCTCATAAAGCTCTCCAAAATTTAAAAATTGGCTCTAAATGAGCTGATACCCACAAGTTCTAGAACACTCCTGGTTATCCTCATTTTACAAATGATAAAAAGCACAGAGATGAGAACCAATGGTGCTAGTAGATGGTGGAAGCCCAGGCTGCTGGCTGTAGACACTGGGGCTTAACCACTGTTCTTTTCAGTTTGAAGATGGTTGGACCATAAGAAAAAAAAAAGTGAACTAAAAGAAAGCACAGAAAAACTCTTTAATTAGGTGTCTAGTGAATATGTAACTAAATACCCATAAATATCCATTAAAACTGAGGATACTGCCTAGACAGAGGGTGGGGAAAGTTTCCCTTGGAGAATCCCTGAATCTGTTCTGAGGCTGAGTGCTCACGATTTCTGAACATCTGGGCAGGTTGTATGCCTGCCTCTGCTATTCCCAGGGCTCCTGTTGGCTGTGCCTTCGTAACTCGTGGACCCACAGGCAACTGGGTTTCCAGCAGAGAATTTGGACCAGGGCTCAGAAGTGCCCAGCCAGGCTTCTGACCAGCCCCTGGGGGACAGAGGGAACTATCAAAGCTCCAGAATCTTGAATAGAGGAAATAGAAAGGCACCTGAGAGCAGAGGTAGGGGACGTCACCTTTTAGAGCAAGGGGATGCCCCCGGCCAGCAAGTCTTGGGGTACCCTCATGGTTTTCTAGGTGAAGGTTGTAGAAACAATGTCGTCTCTGGGCTCCACTGCAGATGTACTTAATCAGAATCTCGGGGCGGGGGAGGGGCTCAGTCCTCTCAATTTTTACGTTGCTCTGCAGGTGATTCAAATACAGTGCATTCAAATAATAGCACTGTTAAGAACTAGTACTAGTTAGCATATTAGAGAGTATTCTAACCCAAAAAGAAAGGATGGGTTGTCTGCAATGGACAGAGAGACAAGTATCGGAAGGACCCATCCAGGCACCCTGCAGAAGGTGTCTGGCGAGAATATGCAGTCCATCTGTCCTTGTGCCTAGGACATTTCGGACAGGGTGATGGGATGCATCAGTTGGAGTCAAACCATGATGCTTCATCCTTGTGCTGGCTCCAGGCCCATCTGGTTCAAGGTGAGCACGGACCTGGGGAGGATGTCCTGGCCAACGGATTTGTGATCCATTCCCTTTAGCAAATGAGCCTTCTCACCATTTTCTGGCATTGCTCAATACCCCAGGAGCTGCTTCCTTTTAGTCTGCCCCTGAGAATTAGTTGGGCTCGTGGTGTGTGGAAAACCAAATTCCTGAGTCTTCAAAGCCAAAGGCCATGCCCCAGCCTGGGGCATCTTCTACAGGTTTATGCTGCCCTCGTGGGCAGAGGGCCAGCTGAGGCACATCCTGACCAGAGCCAGAGGCTGCCCACGGCGCTGATGCCTCCCACTTGCTCAGGAGAGTCCTCATCTCATCATTGGCATATTAGATGATTTACAATTTGCACGTCACATCTTTTATAATCTATTTGTGTTGGGTTCCAACCTCCCTGCAATTGCACATTTGTCCTCACGTACCTAATGAGGACAAAACATTCAAGGTCTGGGGTTGCAGATATCAGCGCTGCTTCCCTTTTAGACACCAGAGAGGTCCCCGGATGGTGTGGCCTCCAGTGAATAGAAAGCTAAAGCTGTGCTGCTTGATTTCACAGCCTCCCAGCAAAATGTTGTCCAGCATCTTGGGAAAGAGCAACCTCCAGTTTGCAGGAATGAGCATCTCTCTCACTATCTCCACAGCCAGCCTGAATCTGCGGACGTCCGACTCTAAACAGGTCTGTAGGCTCAGCTTCCTGTTCCCTGCGCAGAGCCCCCTGGAAACCATAGCTGCTTCCCCAGGGTTCCGGCTTCCAGCCTTGCTGAGTCCACGTGGAATACATTCGTGTAAAACCTTTACTGGTCAACAAACTTTTGATTGGCCCACTTGGAAGAATCACCAATGGAATGATAGGTGAAATTGGTTCTTTTTAATTCTTCCATGAATCACCTTTTTAAAAAAAGTATAACAGGTGAAATCATTGGTTATTTGCGATGTAAAAAGAGGCAAAAGTCTCCTCTTAACACCCTTACCCCTATTTTGATTTTTGGTTTTGCCATATTTCGTTGATTCTATGGCCCACATTTTATTTTCATGTTTTCTCAACCAGGAAATGGATGGGATGTCATGGTTTAACTGACAGTATTTTTTTCTTTCCTAGTGGTTCATAATTATGGTGCCTCTTATACCTGATAGTGCTTTTGAATTGATGAGACCCTGCACATCCAGTGTGGATCGAATTCTGAGCTGACCGAGGTGGCACAGCCACGACATTCATTGAGGCTAATTCTGTTTAAGATGGTTGAATTCCTGTGCTGTGGCTGTCTTAGAGGTTTTTCTGATCATTAGTTCCTTTTACTGGAAAATGGGCACAGGAGTAGCTACCAACAGGGCAGTTCTGAAGGTCAAATGAGGTGATAGAGATGACGTGCTTGTAAAATACACTGGGGGAGGTGAACATGGTGACCGTCTTTGCCTGCTCTGCTCAATCCCAGCCTCCATTGCTGGCAGCGTGAGTTGGAAATTGGATGTGTCTACATGGAGAAAAGATGGGCAAACC
>PVKH010004899.1:0-14396 GCA_004027955.1 Chaetophractus vellerosus | reverse complement strand
TCAAGAATAACTCTGACATAACACTAGCTTATGTACAAGCTTAAGTAACAGATATTTCAGTGATCAAATTCCAAGACTAACAACATTAAATTATTAAAATTTCCAATAAGCAACAAAAAATTATGAGGTATATAAAGAAACAGGAAGGGATGACCCATTCAAAGGAACAAGATAAAGCATCAGAAATCATCAAAAAGAAAGTTAAGATTTTGGAAAAAATAAACAAATACTTTTTAACAAGTGTCTTAAATATGCTCAAAGAGCTAAAGGAATGCAGGGAAAAATGACATATGACCAAAGGGCAAATTGAAATAGAAACTGTAAAGAGTAACCAAACAGAGCCGAAGACCAGATAATTGAAATTTTAAAATTCCCTAAATGGGTTCAACAGTAGATTATGGCTGGCAAGGAAAGAATCACAGAACTTAAAGATAAGACAATTGAAATTTTTCAGTCTAAGGAGCATTAAGAAACAAACAATAAAGAAAAGTTCGCAGGGCCTATGAGAACTGTGGGCCACTATGAAGCATTATGAGAGTCCCAGGAGGAGAATAAAAAGGGAAGAGGGAAGAAAAAGTATTTAAAAAATAACAACTGAAAACTTCAAAAATTTAACAAAATGCATAAATATAAAAATCCAAGAAGCTCAATAAACTCCAAACCAGGATAACTCACAGACGTTCACACCAAAACACATTATCATCAAGGTTTAAAATGGCAAAGGCAAAGAGAATCCTGAAAGCATTGCTTCATGTACAAGTGAGCTTCAATAAAGTTAAGTGGTGATTTCTCACGAGAAATCATGGAGTCAAGAAGGCAAGAGATGAGATAGTTAAGTGAAAAATGAAAAGATATCTTACATTCATGGATTGGAAGACTTACTATCAAGATGCCAATACTACCCAAGGTGATTTAAAGATTCATTGGAATCTCAATCAAAATTCCAACAGCTTTCTTTAAAGAAATATAAAGGACAGCCATCATCAAATTCATATGGAAGGGAAAGGGTCCCTAAACACCCAAAAACATCTTGAAAACAAAGTTGGAAGACTCACAGTTTACCAGTTTCAAAACATATTTCAAAACGTTGGTAATCAATACAATGTGGTACTGGCACAAGGACAGACATATAGACCAGTGGAAGAGAATTGAGAGTTCAGAAATAAATCCCACACATCTATGGCCAATTGGCTTTTGGAAAGGGTGCCAAATCCACTCAATGGGGAAAGAATAGTCTCTTTAACAAATGATATTGGGAGAACTTGATATGCACAAGCAAAAGAATGGGAAAAAATTTGCACCATCAACAGAAAATAAGAAGACATAGTAGGGCAGAGACAGCTAGCTGTCCATCATTAGTTCATGTATCCCTTCCATAGATAGAATATATGCTAGAACTACATTTCCCAGAACTTCCTGAACCAAAGTGTTGCTATGCAACTAATTCTTAACAATGGAATGTGAGTAGAATTGGTGTGTGTAACTTACAAGCTAGAATTTTAAAAACAGTGAGTTGGGTATCTCCTTCTCTTCCCCTTCCACCACTAACATGAGGAGGGTGCTTTAGCCTGCTAGGGAATAAAAAAAAACAACAAAATCAAAAGAGCCTACATTTCTGAATCAACATGTGGCGGAAAGCCACCTTCCACCCAGGAATCTGCACTAGGTTGCTACATCAATGAGAAAATAGAACTCTATTTTGCCCATTCACCGAAATACTGAAATTGATTTGTAACAGGTGTTGATATTATCTTAATTAATATATGAGCCCTCTCTAAAATGAGAACAAGGAGGCACCAGGATATAAAAGTCTGACGTGAGGGGCCGGCTCGATAGCCCAGTGGATAGGGCGCCGGCATACCACATGGGAGGCCCCGGGTTCGGTTCCCGGGGACCTCTCCTAGCGGGCAGACCGCCTTGAGAATGGCAAGCCGCCATGGGCGGGCCGGAGCCGCCGTGGGCAGGGCAAGAAGCTGCCACGGACAGGGCAAGAGCTGCCATGGGCAGGGCAGGTCGCCCGCGGATGGAGCGCAGCCAGCCACCCGCGAACTGAAGCAAGCGCCAGCCGTGAACGGACGCAGAGACCGCCCACAAGCGGGGAAAGCTGCGCCTGCGCAGTGACCACTCTCGGCGCGTCCCCACAGCGGGGGGAAGGGGAGATATGTAATAAAATAAATAAATCTTTAAAAAAAAAAAAAAAAGTCTGACGTGAAATAACAGAATGAGATGCCACAATAGAAATGAAAGAAAAAAAGTTTGGTGCCCAAAGAAATAAAAGGGAAAAAAAGGCAAAAATAATATTTAAGTATCCATTGTGCATAGAAAAAAAAGAAGCAACATTGCCTAAATATAACCAATGAAATGGAGATGAAAATTGAGAGTGGTTTTCCTGAATTCAGAAGAAAGGGAAAAATAGTTGAAAACAACAAGAGAGAATATGATATTTAGGGCAGGGAACAGAAAAAGAATCATAGGTCGTTTCAAGAAAGAAAACCAGAAGCATTCAAACAAAAGTAATAATAAAGTTAGGAAGGAAGAAAACTCCAGAGCACAAAAGAGTCCCAGTATACAAATTATTCCTGATAGGATTAATGTAACGAGATCTACATGGGGGCATACTCTGACAATATTTTTGACTTTCAGTGTTAAAGAAAATAAAAGCTTGCATGCATCCAGCAATGAAAAGACAACATTATCAAAAAGGAATATATATAAGGGCAGTTTTATGTTTCTCCTCCTTAAGATGTAATTTCAGAAGATAATAAGAACAACAAATAATGAGTATTGTGAAGAAAACTTGTTTCTCAAAATATATCCACTGTTGTCTTCTGTATACCATACTGCCTTATTTAAAACTACAACATTTACAGCATAAATACAAGTGTTTCAAAAGACAAAATATGCATAACATTTTCAACTCAGTCCTATAGTGCTAGTAAATATTTCACAAAATATTTTTCATTTGTTAATTATTTTCTAATTGCAGAAGTACAAAATATCAAGATATTTCTTTACTTGATTGATATTTTAAGAACAGAGCTAATCTATTATTGCTAATAATAAAGCATTGGCAAAATGCAGGATACCAATGCTTCTTCCTGATCAACTCAATTTAAGGAAATATCTTGACAAATACTTGACATTGCCGGTAGCACTTTTCTTCCAAAATCTCTTTTTGAGATTGATATCTTTGGCTCACATTCAATATGTTCCACATTTATGACAGCTTACTATAGAAAAACATTATTGCTTTTACTGAACAATATTAGCCATCGATATATACTGACATGATTCTCTCTGCACGCTTGGTGCCAATGTAATGCAAAGTAAACAGCATTCAGTATATGGGAATACTTGGGAAATTAAAGAATTGCAAAAACAACTTTATGACATTAGGTGTTAAATGCTAAATATAATGAAAATGCAAATTCAGAAGCATTGCCTTAATGTCACTTCAGGTGAACTGACAATATAAAAATGGTTTAAGGTAGGAGATTTGGTTTATAAATATTAGTACTTATATTATTTTGAATTTAATTTGTAAATGAAAGTTAACATGTTTTAGAAATCACACAATCTATCGTTTGAAATATTTTGCCTACTTCCAAATAGACTGTCAGAAAAGCTATAGCTGCATTACCCAATTCAAGAATCTCTATCAGATTTGGCCACATACAACCAAAATCTAATTCACTGGATACCCTTCCTCAATACAGTATACTTTAGCTCAACATTCCAAACCTGATTTGAGTACAATGAAGCAAGAATCAAGCTTAAAGTGGAGATTAAAATTACCCATTTTCCTTCCAATATAAACATAAGTTTTGGAAACAGAATCCTTGGCTTGAAACCCTATTTTACAAATTGTATGATGCTAGGCAAGTTATTTTACCTCTTTTAGCCTCAGTTTCTTCATCAGTTAAACAGAAATACTACTACTTAGCTCAAATTGTTTGTGAGGATATATATAGAACATACTATAATGTTTGGCACATGGTAATCACTTAATAAATTAGAGCTATCATTATCAATAACATAAGGATTGCAACGCAAATACTCTCTAGTCTGCATTTTCCAAAAAGAAACCAAAGAAACCTATGTCTCAATTCATCTACCAAACTATGAATTTTGTTTGCATCTCTTATTTTTGTTATAGGATTTCTAAAAGGGACACTCTACATATATGCTCAACATTTTTAAAGTAAAATAATTTTAATAATGACAATAAAAACTCAATGATTTTTTTTAAAGCAAATTAAATCAACACATCCATCAAATAGTCCATTCTAAAGTCAGGTGCTTACAGAAATCAATGAAATTGTTCTCCTCGTTTATCTATGTCTTAATTTTATTCTTTTTTTTTAAAAGATTTTATTTTTATTTATTTATATATCCCTCCTTGTACTTGCTGTGTTCATTTGCTTTGCGTTTTTCTGTGTCTGCTTGTCTCCCAATGCTGCACCATCCCGCTGAGTCAGCTCACCACGCAGCGGCTTGCCCTCTCCAGGAGACCCCGGGAACCAGACCCGGGGCCTCCCATGTGGTAAACCAGAGCCCTACCAATTGAGCCACAGCTGGTTCCCTTAATTTTATTCTTAAAAATAATTAAGTGAATGTTACACTCCTTGAGAAACAAGACTCTCTTTTGTATACCACTGTACACCTAATGCCTACCAAACTTTCCTCACATAGGAAGCACTCAACTGATATTGATATTAACTATATTCATGAATTGAAAGTTTAGTTACTTTAAATAGTTTTACAGATGGTCTATACAATTACCTGACTACAACTTCTAATACTAAACTAATTGGCAAAAAAAAATAGCTAAATTTATTAAATGCTTACCATGTATTAGCCACTATGACAAGCATTTTACATATATCATCCCATTTAATACTCAGAATATAACCCTATTAAATAGGTACTATTACTATCCTTACTTTAGAAATGAGGACCTAGAGTTACCGAGGGGTTAAATAATTAGCCCACAGGCATACTGCTGGAGGCAAATTTTTAACTCAAAAAGTCTAACTCAAGTGCCTGTAGGATTAACCACTATGTAATAGTTGTTTCCAAAACTCAGTTTGGGTATAATAGAAATCATCCCATACTTGGAATAAGAAGACCTGGGTTCTTGACCTCTGCTACTATTACATTTTGTGACCTCAGGCAAGCCTCTCCAAACTTCACTTGCCTCATCTGTAAGATGGGAATAACTACAATTTGATATAATAAATGTCAAAGCAATAAGGTACTTGCGAGGAACAAATAACATACATAAAAGCACTTTACAAACTCTATATTTTGGATATTATTAAGAAGCTTTCCATTCTCTTTAACATGTATGATGTATCTTTAAAATATTTGAAACTAGTAGGAAAACAGGTAAGCAAAATATTATAATGAAATATTAGTATGTGATATGCTTTTGTAAGCCTAGTAAGAAAAAAAACTAGCATTCAAGAAAGGTTCAAAAGGAAACTATTTTTAAATATTTGTAGAAGCCTTCAAAAAGTTTTACAGTCTTTCTCCATTCAACATTAGTAGAAGACAATACACTCCAATTTAGTGATAACATGAACTAGAAATAAAAATGGAATGCCTCAAAATTACATAAATTATAAGTTCTTTCAAATCCATTACTTCATTACTGTAACTCTGCAAGACAGAATATTACTATCAGTGAGATTAAATGAAATAAGAGGAGTTGAGAAAAAGAAAAGAAACATGGTACACCAAAAGACCTCAGTTTTGTCCTGTTCTACCTTTTTGACTCTCTACATGGTTTAAGCAAATTACTTAAACCTTTCTGAACATCGGATTTCACAGGAAAGGTTTCATATCCCTGTGAAAAAGGGTTAATATTAATAAACAGTGTGTTGTGAAAATTCAATGACTATATTATGTGCATTGTCGAGCAAAGTACTTTTTTTGATTGAATAAATCATAGTGGTTATCATCAAGAGAGAAAATTGAAGCTCCAAGCACTTGTAACTTGTTCAACATCATACAGTTATAACATAGAAGAAATAGGACCAGAACTTATATCTTTTGACTCTTACTCTAGGATTTTTATTTCATCTCAAATTATACAACTTTGAATTCTTTCTTTAGCAGAGAAAATTATAAAATACTCATTCCCCCTTAAGAAATGTTTAATTTTAGCTCCTATGAGATAATCTTCATTCACACAGGCTGTTATTTATTAAAAGGTAAACAAATTGATTTTGCATTGGCATGTTCATTTCAGAATAAACCAAGAAGTGGAAATAGAAATAATTGTCAAGTCAATCTCTTGCTTGCTTATTATTGCAGAAACAAATTGAACTCTGCTCGAGCATTTTGACATGTAATTCTGATACTAATAGGTTTACATCCATTTCTCTTTCCTCTACCTGCTAACATGAAGCATTTTGTAACACTGTGTCAGAAATCTACCAGAAACTGCCTAATGTTTCTCTTAAACAGAAAGTTACTATCTGTAATCACATCAGCAGTTGTCAATAATTTACTATAATGAGGGGCAGAGAACCAACATGGCTTTGCTATGAAAACCAGATGCTTTTACCTAGAATCCCATTCCTGTGTTGATTAGAAGCACAATTATTAGTCCCCATGTTCCAGGAATCTGAGATGGACCTTCATGTTGACAAGCTAGCAATGAAGACACACAGTTTCCCTAACTCCCCTAGTCAATAAAGATGAAAGCTGAGCTGCCTTTGTTAGACACAGAATTTCACAGCTTTCAGATTAAAGATTCAAGAAAAATTGGTTGGGATTTAGGAAATTATCATTGTGTTAAAATTCAGGGTTATATTGGGTGGCAAGTTCTATTTTATATAAATCATGTTTTATCAGAGCAGTGGTGATCTAAGTTCCCTCATTCTTGGTGGAAACTATGTTCAAAGCAATGGAGATCCAAATATTAAATAAGACACTCTTTCTTCCCTCAAGTAGATCTCAGTCTAATGAAAAAGACAGTTGTGCAATGATCTTTATAGCACAATGGGCTCAGAAGATGGGCACCTAGATGGAAGATGAATAGGAAATGGTCAAGTGATGAAGGTGGAATCCTATATGAGCAATGGCATGGAAGAATGAAAAACCTTTGCATACTCAGAAAAATAAAAGAGTTACAGTCAGTATGGTTAAAACGTGGTGGCAGCATGGTCATCAGAGGGTACAAAAGTAAAGATAGGCCAACTCATGAAGGATCATGCATGAGATTTGTTTAAAAATGCATTAGGGTGAAATTTATAAAACATAAAATTAATGATTTTACAGTGAATAATTACATAGCCTACATGTGAATTTTTTTAGTTTAGGCTTTATCCTGAGGACTGATTATAAGCTGGTGAGTGACATGATCAACATGAGTTGAAAAAATGTTTTCATCTCAGCCAATTCATGTGATGAGAACAAGTTCACATAACAATGCACGGGCTAATACACATGACCATTGCATTACAACCTAAAAATGTAAAGTATCTTATTATATTTCTATATTAACATTCATTGGAAAGGAATGAGCATTTGGGTTCATTTGAGTGTACTTAATTACCATGTTTTTTGTGCTTTAATAAATGGCAACTTGCTGAATCTACATACATCAAAAATTGCAACAAAAGAACAAGAAAGAGAAGAGTAGAGAAATCAGTGATTGACTATCTGCCACATGCCAGACACTGTGTTAGATACTTTGAATGTTAGCTTTTAATCTTCCCAATGAAGTAAGACTTATTATATCTATTTTACATATTTGTAAACCAAGGTTCAAAGGAATTAAATTGCCCACAAATACATAGCTATGATTAAGATTTATACATAGGACTGTCAATCTTTTTTTCACCTCCCTGGAAAAAAGGGGAGGGAGGGAGGGAACGAGGAGTGCACCATAAGAGGTTAGACAGGTATTATAAAATGCATTAAGATATAGGTGTCTAACTGCTCTTATCTATAACAATTATTTAATTTTAATGCTATAAGGAAGGAAGTTCTGGATATGGCCGCTCCAGCTTTTGGTCAGTGAATTTGGTCTGCTGTATCCAATGTGTTGTACCCTTCCAGGCCAGTGGAGTCACACCATTGTTTTCCCTGGTGGCCAGCAAGGAGTTAACAAACACCCTCCCTACTGACCTGAACTGGTTGCTGATAATGCAGTGGGAAGAAGAAACTTATTTCCTCCCTGGGAAAAGGGAGTGTGTGGCCAGCCAAGGGAGGAGAGTAGCTTCTGAGCAAGTTTAATTTGCAAGGCTTGGCTCTGAATAGCCTTCCCAGGCAGGGTTACAGTGAACACATTCCCCCATAGCAGTTAAGTGGACAGGTCTGCCTAAGACCACCATCTGCTGGAAGACCAGGAAAGTGAACATAAAAAAGGAAAAAGTAAATAAATAAGAGGATTTTTGGTGCCTTACTGCACACCTCCAGAAGCCCTTTGAAACTTGTCAGAACTTGTATTAGTCAGCCACAGGGGTGCTTCGCAATGTACCAATAATGGGTCAGTCTTTATAAAGGGTATTTATTTGGGATAGAAGCTTACAAAGCATAAATTTCTTCCCTCATCAAAGTCCATGTGTTGGAGCAAGACAACTGCTGACGTCTCCAGTGTTCAGGCTTCTGGGTTCCTCTGTTCCCGGGGCTGCGTTTCTCTCCGGGCTTAGCTTCTGTTTCCTCCACAAGTTCAGCTGCAGACCATGAGGCTCTTTACGCTTTTGTGTCTCTCCACAAGGCCAGCTGTAGACTATCAGGCCAACGGCTCACCTGTCTTCTCCTAGAGCGCGCCTCTCCAACATCAGAACTGCTTCTCAAAAATCTGCTTCTCAAATCTCTGTCTTTTGTCTTGCCTTTTATACTTGAGACCACACCCACCAAGAGGTGGGGCTCAACGTCCCATGGAGGAGGCAGTTAACGCCCCAATCATAACCCAATCACGCCCAGATTAAGAGATCAGTCTACAGGCATGATTCAATTTATATTTTTGGAATTCATAATTACATAAAACTGTCAAACCATTACAAAACCCCAATATTGGGTCCATGGTCCTGGTTTGAGCAGATAAACACACTAATCCTAAACACCTAGAACAAGATGAACCAAGAACCAAAGAAAAGCAATAACACACAGCCAATAAACACTAAATCCCTAGGCAACAGAGAGAAATTGACCATCAGAGTAAAATCATCATCATAATCAGATGCCTAGACATCAGCAAAAAAATCACAAGGCATGCTAAGTAAAAGGAAGATATGGCTCAGGCAAAGGAACAAATCAAAGCTCCAAAACAGATACAAGATTAGAAACAACTGATCAATGAAATTCATACAAATCTCCTAAATCAAATTAAGTAGTTGAAGGACAATATGGCTAAAGAGAAAAAAAGACTTTAAGAAGTCACCGGGTGAGCACAAAGATGAATTTGAAACTTTGAATAGAAAAATAACAGCTTATGAGAATGAAAGATACAACAGGAGAGACTGAAAATACATTAGAGACCTTCAATAGCAGATCTGAAATCACAAAAGAAAGAATCAGCAATGTAGAAGACAGAACAGCTGAAATTGAACAGAAAGAAGAGAAAGAGAAAAGAATGGAAAAAAAATGGAGCAGGGGGCTCAGGAAGATGAATGATAGCATGAGGCACACTAACATATATGTCATGGGAGTATCAGAAGGAGAAGAGAAGGGAAATGGGGTAGAAAGAGTATTTGAGGAAATAATGGCTGAAAAATATCCCAACTCTCATAAAAGAAATGAATATGAATGTTCTAGAAGTGCAGCAAACTCCAATAAGAATAAATCTGTATAGACCTACTCCAAGGCACACACTATACAGAATGTCAAATGTCACAATAAAGAGAAAGTTCTGAAAGTAGCAAGTGAGCAGCAAACCATCACTACAAGGGACATCCAGTAAAACTTAGTGTGGATTTCTCATCAGAAACCATGGAGGCAGGAAGAGTGTGATATGATATTTTTAAGATACTGAAAGAGGAAAATGGCCAACCAAGAATTCTTAATCCAGAAAAACTGTCCTTCAAATATGATGGTGATTTTTAAATATTTACAGACAAACAGAAACTAAGAGAGTTTCTAAACAAGAATCTAACTCTGCATGAAACACCAAAGGGAGTTCTGCAGCCTGAAAGGAAAATACAAGAGAGAGAAGCTTGGAGGAAAATGTAAAAGTGAAAACTATCAGAAAGGATAATCAAAAGAGTAAAAAAACAGACAAAAGTAAGATATGACATATGAAATCCAAAAGATAAAATGGTAGAAGTAAGTAATGTCTGTACAGTAATAACATTAAATGTTATGGGATTAAACTCCCCAGTCAAAAGATATAGGCTGACACAATGGATAGAAAAACATGAGCCACCCATATGCTGTCTGCAAAATACTCACCATATACCCAAGGATACAAATAGGCTGAAAGTGAAAGGTTGGAAAAAGATATTTCAAGAAAATAATAACAAAAAAAGAGCAAGGGTAGCTATAATAATATCAATCAAGACAGAATTTAAATGGAAAACTGTTAAAAAGAGATGCAGAGGCCATGATATATTAATAAAAGGGATAACCTACCAAAAAGGAGTAACAGTCATAAATATCTAAACACCTAACCAGAATGCCTCAAAATATATAAGCAAACTCTGGCAAAACTGAAAGGAGAAAAAGACATCTCTACAATAATAGTTGGAGAATTCAACACACCACTCACATTAATGGACAGAACAACCAGACAGAGGATAAACAAAGAAACAAGAGGGGATTGTGGGAAGATGGTGATGGACTAACAGCCAGAGCTCAATGCTCTCAAAAAAACAGCAGAGACAGAGCCAAAATCTGTACAAGAAACCTGTTTTGGGGTTAGCAGACCGGGACAGTGCTACACAACTCCCAGGAGGGTGAGGGAAAGAGAGACAAAGAAGCAGAAACAACAAACGTGACTTACCAAGCCCCTGCTGCAGCCAGGAAGGGCTCCCATCCCATACCCCCAATATTAAGCTGGGTTAAAACCCCTGGCTCACTGCAGCCAACTGAGAAGAGAACAGACATCTTCCTCCCTATCAGCTATTTCAAGGGAAAAGGGAGGGGGAGTCAGGATGCTTTCCTTCAGTGAATTTGGCCAGCAAAGCTGCTTTAAATCTCTGGTCTGGAGATTCAACACAGAAACACAGGAAAGCTGAGACTGAAACACCTCCTAGGATAGGTGGGCTGACAGATGCCATCTGCTGACCAGTCTGGAAATTGCATGGACAGAAACTGTTCTCAGGGCTCTCTGTATCCTACCCCTGGGAGAAAATCTGCACCCCACTAAGTCCCTGGCCCAATTTTGATAACTTAAGCTGGACAATTTTAAAGACTTAGAATAAGTTGAAACAAATACCAAAAAAGATCTGTGAAAAAAAATAATAGGCAAGAAAGAGAAATAGACCATCAGAGTAAATTCACCAACATATTCAGATGCTTAGACATCAGCAAAAAATTATAGCCATACCAGGAAACAGGAAGAGATGGCCCAGGCAAAAGAACTAACCAAATATCCTGAAGAGATACAGGATTTAAGACAATTAATCAGTGATAATTACACAACTCTCCTAAATCACTTCAAAGAATTTAAAGAAAATATGACTAAAGACAGAAACGATATTAACAAGACACTGGGTGAGTATAAAGAATAATTTTAAAGTCTGGAAAGAAAAGTAACAGATCTTATAAGAATGAAAGACATGGTGGATGAGATTTAAAATACATGAGAGGCAAACAAAACAGATTTGAATTGCCTGAAGGCAGAATAAGTGATTTCAAAGACAGAACATCTGAAATGGAAAAGACAAGAGAGCAGAGAGAGAATGGAAATAACGGAACAGAGTCTCAGGGAATTGAATGGCAATAAAAAAATGTGCAAACATTCACATTATCAATGTCCCAGAAGAGGAAGAGAATGGAAAAGGGGCAGAAAGAATATTTGAGGAAGTAATGACCAGAAATTTCCCAGCCCTTATGAAAGACATAAACATTAATATCCAAGAAGGACAACACACCCAAAACAGAACAAATACAGACAGAACTACTCTGAGACACCTACTATTCAGAATGACAAATATCAGATAAAGAATGAATGCTGAAAGCAGCAAGAGAAAAGCAAAGCATCACACACAAGAGAAACTCAAGAAGATTAAGTGCTGATCTCTCATCAGAAACCATGGAGGCAAGAAGAAAGTGGTATGATGTGTTTTTTTTAGAGATTTATTTTATTTATCCACTCAATCTCTTGAGCTACCTCAGCTCCCTGGTTTGTTGTGTCTCTCACTGTCTTTTTCCTCTGTGTATCTTTTTTGTTGCATCATGTTGTTGTGTCAGCTCTCCACACGGGCTGCCAGCTCTCCAAGCCTGCCTGCGTTTACCTTCACCAAGAGGCCCCAGGAATCGAACCCAGGACCTCTCATATGGTAGACAGGAGCCCAATCACTTGAGCGATATCCGCTTCCCAGTATGTTGTATTTAAGGTACTGAAAGAGAAAAACTGCCAGCCAAGAAGTCTGTATCTGATAAAACTGTCTTTCAAAAATGAGGAATAGTTGAAAGCTTCACAGACAAACAAACTGATAGAATATGTTACCAAAAGACCAGAATTACAAGAGATACTAAAGGGGGTGCTGCATCCTTAAAGGAAAAAAAATGGGGGCGAGAAATTTGGAGAAGAGTTTAGAAATGAAGATTATTAGGAAAGGTAAACTAAATGATAAAAAGACAGAAAATAGAACAATATGACAACAAAGAGCTGAAGGACAAAAAGGGCAAAGTAAGTAATGCCTTGACAATAACATTATAGAATATTAATGGAATGAAATCCCCAATCAAAAGACATAGACTGATAGAAAGGATAAAAATACATAAGCCGTCTATATGTTGTCTACAAGAGACCAATCTCATATAAGGACACAACCAGGTTAAAAGTGAAAAGTTGGAAAAAGCTATTCCATGCAAATAATAACTAAAAATGAGCTTAAGAAGTGATACTAATATCAGACAAAATAGATTTTATTTCAAAACTGTTATAAGGGATGAAGAAGTTCATTATATATTAATAAAAGAGGTAATTCACCAATGAAGAAATAACTATAATAAATATTTATGCAGCTAACCTAAATGCCTCAAGATACATGAGGCACACACTGGCAAAGATGAAGGGAGAAATAGATGTCTCTACAATAAGAGTTGGCGACTTCAATATACCACTCTCAGTGCTGGATAGAACATCTGGACACAAGATAAATAAATAAAGAAAGAACTTGAATAATATGATAAACAAAATAAACCTAACAGACATCTGTAGAGCATTGCACCCCAATACAGCAGGATATACTTTCTTTTAAGTGCTCATGGATCCTTCTCTAAGATAGACCATAAGCTGGGTAAAAAGACAAGTATCAATAAAATTTAAAACATTGAAAATATACAAATCAGGGGGCCGGCTGTAGCCCAGTGGATAGGGCGCCAGTACACCACATAGGAGGCCCCAGGTTCAGTTCCCGGGACCTCTCCAAGCGGGCAGACTGCCTTGAGGGGGCAAGCTGCCGTGGGCAGGGCAAAGCCACTGTGGGCAGGGCAAAAAAGCTGCCACGGGCAGGGCAAAGCCGCCAGGGGCAGGGCAAGTCGCCCGCGAACGGAGCTGAGCCACCCGCGAAAAACGGAGCCCAGCCGCCTGCAAAGCGGAACAAAGCCGCCCACGAGCAGGAAGCTGCCTACGCGGTGGGCCGACTCAGCGTGTTGCTGCAATGGGGGGAGACAAAAAGCAGACATAGAAGAACACAAAAATGAACACACAGCAAGAGCAAGCAGAAAGGGGGGATGTGTAACAAAAAAAAATACATACAAATCACTTTCTCTGACAGTAACAGAATGAAGCTGGAAATCAGTAATGGATGAAAAAAGGGAAATTCATAAATAAATGGATATTAAACAACACACTCTTAAATAATCAGCGGGTCAAAGAAGAAATTGCAAGAGAATCCAGCAAATATCTTGAGATGAATGAAAATGAGAATATGGCATATCAAAACCAATGGGACACCACAAAGGCAGTGCTGAGAGGGAAATTTACAGACTACAATGCTTACATTAAAAAAGAAGAAAGAGCTAAAATTGAAGATCTAACTTCATACCTAGAGGAACTAGAAAAAGAACAGCAATCCAAACCAAGCCGAATGAGAGAAATAGTACAGATCAGAGCAGAAATAAATAAAATCAAGAACAAAAAAACAATAGAGAGAATGAACAAAACCAAAAGTTGTTTTTTTTGTGAAGAGCACTATATTAGTCAGCCAAAGGAGTGCTGATGCAAAATACCAGAAATCGGTTGGTTTTTATAAAGGGTATTTATTTGGGGT
>PVKH010004898.1:0-22767 GCA_004027955.1 Chaetophractus vellerosus | reverse complement strand
TTCAAGACCTTAGTAATTTTATTTATTTATTTTATTTTTATTTTTTAAAGATTTATTTATTTTATTACATCTCTCCCCTTCCCCCCGCTGCGGCGACGCGCCGAGAGTGGTCACTGCGCAGGCGCGGCTTTCCCCGCTTGTGGGCGGTCTCTGCGTCCGTTCACGGCCGGCGCTTGCTTCAGTTCGCAGGTGGCTGGCTGCGTCCATCCGCGGGCGAACTGCCCTGCCCGTGGCGGCTCTTGCCCTGTCCGTGGCAGCTTCTTGCCCTGTCCACGGTGGCTCCGGCCCGCCCATGGCGGCTTGCCATTCTCAAGGCGGTCTGCCTGCTAGGAGAGGTCCCCGGGAATCGAACCCAGGGCCTCCCATGTGGTATGCTGGCGCCCTATCCACTGGGCTATCGAGCCGGCCCCACCTTAGTAATTTTATAGTCTAAATGGTCATTAATATATATAATGTTTTTTCTCTAGTATGCATTATTAACAATGAATAAAAACAAAAAGTCATTGAGCACCTTTCTTTTATATATCAATAGTGTATATATAATCTGCTTATTAACATAGTTTATTCAATGGCCTATCATAAAATGTGAAATCTATAAATCCATGATGGTATTGTTCTGCCATATTATTTATTTGATCAGCATCTAAAAGCTTTTTGATATAGACATTTGAATAACAATTGATGTGCAGTCTCTTTCTGATCATACATAGAAAATATAAAAGAAAATAAAAGGAGAGAAGATACAATGATAAAACAAAAAATGTATCTCTTGTTATAGTAAATAAAAGAGTAAATTTCTGGTGAAAACTTAAAATGCAGAACATCTCTGACTGTCAAATGATCCCAGTTACATGTTATTTGTAATAGGCTCACCTAAAAATAGATGGAGATATGTTTTTTTAAAAGATGGATAAAAAAGATGGAAATTACATGTGCCAGGCAAACAATAGGAAATAGAGCATGTCTTTCAATAATAATATCAGAGAAAATTTCAGGACAAAAAAATTTAAGTGGGGCAAGAGGAATTTGCCATAATACTATGCATCTAAAATAAAACTTCAGATTATATATTTTAAAGACTGTCATTAGAAAGGGCAGAACTATAAAATCTATTATTGCAGATGGAAAATTTACACGTTTTTCAAAACAAAGAGGCAGGGAAGAAATAAGGAAATAGATTTCTTAGAAACACAATATATAAGTTTGTTCATATATATGTACAATTACCCGTGTGTATGTGTATTCAAATGAATAGTGTGGATGTTCTCTTTTTTAAACACATACGCAACAATTAAATGAACTGATTAACTGTTCCTCCACAAAGTCTGTCTCAATAAGTTTTAAATGTAGGATTCATGTAAACATTATCTGAAAAAAATGAAATATGTTTGGTGTTTAAAATGATAAAAAGCAAGGGACAAAATTACCTACTTAAAATTTCAAACAAACTTTAAACCCATAGCTAACATGAAATAAAAACTGAGAAGATAGACTATTTAGAAATAGATGATGAGAGCACTATTTAACAAAATCTGAATGAATAAGAATCATCTCTTAAGGAAATTTTCATAGCAAGGAATGCATTTAAAAAAAAAACAATACTGAAAAATGAAGTAAACTAATCAATTTATCAACCAACCATTCATTTTTTTAAATTTCCAAAACAGACATTAGTAGTTTTATTTTTTTAACAGCCATCTTTATCAATGAAAGAAAAACAGGCTTCTTGAAAAGATAATTCTAATAAAGAGAAAGGAGAAGTGACATATATAATCACTATTAGGAATGAAAAATGAGATAGAGTGTAATTTATACCAACAAGTTCAAGAAATCCAGATGAATTAGATTTGTTACTCCTCCTACAAATCCATAATATCTGCCTATGAGATAATATCAGGCACACACAAACTAAGGGACATTCTACAAAATAACTGACCAATATCTTCAACAGGGCTAAGGTCAAAAGACAAGGAAAGACTGAAAAACTATCACCAATCAGAGGAGATTAAGGAGGGTTGACCACTAAACTGAGGTATCCTGGATTGGATTAAGAAAAATGACATTAGTACGAAAACTGGGAAATTTGAGTAAATTGTGTAGTTTATTTAAAAATATTTTACCAATGTGAATTTCATGGTCTTTATAATGTCCTGTTTTGGTAAGATGTTAACATTAGTAGGAGCTGGGTAAAGGGTAAACAGGAAAAGTGTAAAATCTTTACAATTCTTGGTAAATCTAAAATTAATTCAAAATTTAAAAAATTTAAAAAGTGTTCAACTCAGAGAGTGTTAGCTGAATATTATCAAATATTCTGTTCCTTGAAGAAACAGGTAATTTTCTCTTTTCCATAACAGAGGAAAATTTAAAATATATATTTAAGTCAATGAGGCTTGAATATTCTTAACACCATTATTAAAAATGTTAAGAAATGTGAAGATTATTTCTTAAATTGATAAGACCATCTAAAACTTGAAGGGAACATATAAATGATAGTAAGGCACTAGAAAGAAATGACACCTCATCCTCCTAGATTTCCACCTAGGTTACAGTCCATTCCTATTTATTAATAAAGTCTTTATATTTAAAAATCTTTTGGATAACAGAAAACATAATGTGAAAAACAGAAAAGAAAGTACTCGTACAATCTAAATTCAGGTTTCCCCATTATTAATAACTTGTATAAATGTGGTACATTGTCATAATAAATGAACCCATATTAAAGTATTTACTGTTATTATTATTACTATCATTATCATTATTATTATTTAACTAAAGTTCATACTTTATTTATATTTCCTTGGTTTTTATCTAATGAATTTTTTCAGTTCTGTTCCAGAATCTGAACAAGGCTATCACATTATATTTATTCATAGTATCTCTTTACTCTGCTCTTGACTGCTTTAGTTTCATAAGTTTTCCTGTTTTTTGATGACCTTGACAATTTTGCAGACTTCTTGTCAGGTAATTTACAGCCTCTCAATTGGAATTTCTTTGATATTTTATATGAAATGGCTGTTGTTATGGGTTTCTCATTATATCATAACAGGATATATTGTATAAATATGGAGTATTCATAGATCACTTGGTTGAGGTAGTGTTTTTCGTTTTTTCACTGTAAAGTTACTCTTTGCCCCATTTTTCATACTGTACTCTTGAAGGAAGTCACAATGCCCAGTCAAATCTTAAAAGAGTAGGAGTTGTGTTCTCTCTTCTTGGAGTTCTTCTGCATGTGACATTGGTTTATTCCCCTCTATTTATTTATTAATTCATGAATATTTATTTAATACTTAGATTATAATTCAATAGCATTTTACTCTTTTGCCCAGTTTTCCAGTATTGGCCATTGGGAGTTCATTCTGTTGGCTCCTGTGTCCTTTTGACATAACCCAGTGGTATGGTCCTTTTTTGATCACTTTCTTTCTTTCTGAAATTATAACATTCTCCAGCCTCATCTTATATATTCCCTGACCCAGGCTTAGGATCAATCATTTTAAGTATACAATGCTTGTGTACAGTTCATTTTGCCCCAAGTTTAGACACTCCACACATTTCCAGAGTTACTTAGGTCAGCGCTTTTCCCACTACCACCATTAGTAAGATTGTTTTATACTTTTGTAATACAGTCAGATTCTTTTGTCAAATTCTGTATTTATCTTCAGATTCTTATCTCTAAAATGATACATTTTTAATTGCATACATTAAGCTTCATTGTTCCTCACAGTTCCATGGGATTTGACAAATGAATGTCAATGTATCCACTATTATCATGCAGAATAGATTCACCAGTATTACCTTTCTTATGGTTTCACCACCCTAAATAACCCCCTGGGCTTCACCTATTCAAACCTTTCTATAGTTATGCATTTTCAAAATGTCCTATGAATAAAACCATAAAATAAGTAGTGCATTCAGACTGGCTTATTTCACATAGCAATATGCATTTAAGGTTAGGCCGTGACTTTACTGATTTCCAGTTCTTTTTATTGCTGAATAGTATTCCATCATATGGATGTGGAAAATTTTGTTTAACCATTCACCTACTGGAAGACATCTTGGTTCTTTCAAATTTGGGGTGATTATGAATATAAACATTTATATACAGGTTTTTATGTGGATATAATTTTCAAATCTATCAGGGAAATATCTATGAGGATGATTGCCACATTTTATGTTAAGAATGTTTACCTTAATTAGAAATCATCAAATGATCTTCAAAGTAGCTATATCATTTTGAATTCAAACAGCAATGAATGAGAGCTCCTGTTGCTACACATCCTTACAAATAATTGGCATTGTCAGGTTTTTGGATGTTAGCCATTTTAATAGGTGTTGTAGTGATATTTAATTGTTGTTTTAATTTGCATTTGCCAAATGACAATAATGCTGATCATCTTTTCATAGGCTTAACTTATCTCTCTATCTTCTTTTGTGGAGTGTTTGTTCAGATTTTCCCCCATTTTTAACATGATATTTTAAGTGCCTTTTTTTATATTTTGAATGTGATTAGTTTATCAAGTATGTGTTTTACAAATATTTTCTCTCATTCTATGGTTCGTATTTTCATTCTTTTAATTGTGATGTTCTCAGAACAGAAAATTTTGATTTTATTAAAATCCAACACATCCATTTTTCCTTTCATGAATCACACATTTGGTTTTTTTTTTTAAGATTTATTTTTATTTAATTATTTATATATCCCCCCCTTGCTGCTTGTTCTTGCTGTGTCCATTTGCTTTGCCTTTTTCTGTGTCTGCTTGTCTCCCCCCGCCGTGGCATCCTGCCGAGTCAGCCCACCGCCCAGCGCCCTGCCCGCTTCGTGGCGGCTTTGCCCGCTTCACAGTGGCTTTGCACGCTATGCGGTGGCTTGCCCTCTCAAGGAGGCCCGCCCTCTCAAGGAGGCCATGGAACCCAACCTGGGGCCCCCCATGTGGCAAACCAGAGCCCTACCAATTGAGCTACAGCTGGTTCCCCACACGTTTGGTTTTGTATCTTAAACCAAAATCTCCCCATTAATTTAGATATTGCCTTATTTCTTACATAAGTTTTAAAGTTTTCTCCATTCATATCTTGTTTATATTTAGTTAGATTTATTCTTAAATTTGTATGCATTTTGTGCTATTTTAAATGGTATTGTTTTATTTTTATTTAAAATTCCATTTGTGCATTGCTAGTACATAGGGAAGCAATTGACTGTTATATTTTGATCTTATGTCTTATGACTGTGCTATATTCATTTATTAGTGCCTGGAGGGTTTTAATTTTTTTTGTAGATTCTTTGATATTCCCTACATGACAATAATGTCATTTCTGAGGCAGCTTTATTTCTTTCTTTCCAATCTATAGAAGCTTTCATTTTCTTTCTTTTTCTTGTTTTATTGTACCAGCTAAGATGTCTGCTATGATGTTGACTAGGACTAGTAAAAAAGACTATCCTTTTCTTTTACTTGTTCTTCCAGGGTAAGCATGTAGTCTCTCACCATAAAATACAATGTTAGCTGTAGGTGTTTTGTAGATATAATTTTATTCCTTCTCTAGTGTTCTTCAATTAATATAGATTCATTTTATAGATCTGATACAATTTTCCTTCTGCTTGAACAATTTCTTATAACATTTTTTGCAAGGCGGGTTTGCTGATAGTGAATTCACTCAGTTTGTGTTTATCAGAGAAAGTATTTCTCCTTCACTTTGGAGGAATAATTTTGCAGGATATAGAATTCTAAAATGGTATATTTTTCTAAGAACATAGTAAATATTCCACATACCTCTTTTTTTTCTTACATGGTTTCTCACAAGAAATCCCTTGTAATTATTATTACTAGCCTTTATTGCTAAGTATTCCCAACCCCACCTTCTATGACTTTTTTACAAGGTGATTTTTTGTCTCTGGTTTTAAATAGTATGACTAAGACATGCCTGCGTATTTAATATCTATCTCACTTTGTGTTCTCTGAGATTTTTGGATCTATGGTTTGGTGTCTGTCATTGATTTTAGAAAATTCACAGCCATTATTGCTTCATATATTTCTTCTTCTTTGTTATCTTTTTCTTGTCTTTCTGGTATTCAAATTACATGTATAACACAACTTTTAAAATTTACCCACTGTGCCTGGATACTCTGTTCTCTACTTTTCATTCTTTTCTTGTTCCTTTGCACTTCAGGTTCGGAAGTTTCTATTAACCCATTTTCAAACTATCTATTCTTTCCATAGCTGGTTCTAGTATACTAATGTGCCAATCAAAAGTATTCTTCATTTTTTGTTGAATTTTTGTTTTTTAGCATTTCCTTTGGAAACTTTCTTAGAATTGCATTCCTCAGAACATACTACCTATATGTTCTTACATGTTATCTACTTTTTCCTTTAGAACCTTTAATATATTAATAAATTCCCTGTATGATCATGCCAAAATCTGTGTGATTTTTGGGACTGATTCCAATGTTTGTTCTCTGTCTACTAAGTGTGTTTTATCTTGCCTTTTAGCACACTTGTAAATTTTTGTTGAAAGTGCAACATAATATATCAGGTAGTAGGACCCGAGTTAAATAGATCTCTGGTGCAAAGAGATATGATAATATGGCTAGGGGCTAGGCCATGTTTTATATTCCCTGTAGCTGTTGAGTGTCAGAGCTTTCAGATTCCTCTAGCATTCTCTTTTAATTTCTTCCCTGAGAGATCATCTTCAGATAGTCTGCATCCTGTAGAATTTCCAGCCTTAATCTACTGTTATTATTCTGCAGCCCTTTTGGTGTTGTGCTAAATTGTGGGGGAGAGGAAATTTTCTAATATTATGATTAAATATTAGTCTTTTAGTGGGTCTGTCCCCCTGGGCTGTGACTGTCATAAGAATTTTTACCCTCACCTCACTTCTCCATCCACTTTCACACTTAAGTGAGTCTACAGCAGGCAGGAGTGGAAAGAATGCCCCTCTACCAATTGAAACAAAGATCTGGGAAACTAACCGTGTAAAGTAGTAATTTTTTATAGAGAATACTCTGGGTATATGTCGTAAATGTTAGTTGGCCCTTCTCCGTATCAGTAATGAGGGGATCATTCTTGGCTCATCATCATGAGAACCTAATAAAACTCATGAATGTATTGGGGCCCTGCCAAAACTTTGGCGCCAAGAGTTCTTTACTCTCAAAGCAGTCTACACTTAGTCTCCTGTAATTCACCAAAATATATCATGTAAGTGTTTTTACTAGCTTTTTATTAGTTTATCACTCAAACAGCTTCTTCTGCAGGCAATTAAATCTTGGCTGTGACCCTCTGGTTTTGACTGTCTCTCCAGGGTTTGGGGTAACAGCTTGCCTGCAACCTCTGTTCTCTGAAGGATCCAAAAAGTTCATTCAACTTTTTCTTGTTGAGAGATGGGAGTGACAAATTCCAAACTCTTAGCATGTCGGAGCTGGGAGTATCTTTCTCACTTTTGGAAGATAATTTTGGAAAATACAGAATTATAGGATTATTTTTTCTTTTGACACTTTATATATTTCACTCTCTTTTTGTATGCATGTGTTCTGATGAGAGGTTCTGTATAATTCTTATCCTTGTTCCTCTATGTCTCAGTACCCCAACTCAGATCTCTCAAGATTTTCTCACTTTTGTTTTCATAACTTGAATACTTGAATATTATGTAGATAGGTGGGATTTTGGTGGCATTTGCCTTTTTAAAAAAAATTTATCCTACTTGGTGTCCTCTGAGCTTCCTGTTGCTGTGACTTGTTGCCTGTTACAAATTTTGTAGAGTTTGAACCTATTAGTAATTCAAATATTTCTTCTGCTCCTTTTATTCTCTCTTTCTGATATTCCAATTTTGCACTTGTTATACTTTTCAAATTGTCCCAGATTCTGGTTGTTCTATTCTGCTTTTTTTTCCCCCATTATTTTCTTTAGAGTTCATTTTTGGAAGTTTCTAGTGACCTATCTTCAAGATCAGTGATTCTTTCTTTGGCTTGTCAAATCTACTTATGACCCATCAAAGGCATTCTTCTTTTCTGTTACAGTGTTTTTCATTTCTTGCATTTCTTTTTGATTCTTTCTGATAGCTTCCATCTTTCTGTTTATGTTACCAGTCTTTTTTTTTTTTCATGTTGCCTATTTTTTCTATTAGAGCCTTTAATATATTAATCACAGTTATTTTAAATTCCCTGTCTGAGAATTCTAATTTGTCTTTTATATCTGAGTCTGGCTCAAATGCTTGCTTTGTCTTTTATGATTGCATTTTTTCTTTCCTTTTTGGGGGCCAGTGTCCAGAGTCTGTGGTATAGCTTTTTTCCCTTCTGTGCTTTACTCCCATCTCTGGCTGGAATATTTCCAAATGATTCAATTGAAATCCTAACACTTGTTGACTTTTTCCCCACTGCTGTAGGTGAGACAGAAATACTAGAGAAGTTTGGAATGGGAGGAATGCTCTTCCCTCAACTGGAATAAGACTGTCAAAATCTTTACTCTTGAAAATTAAGACTTTTTTAATGGAGAAGGATCTGGGTACATTTCAAAATGATTAATCTTCAGGAAGGATTTTTCTTAGATTTCTGCCATGAGAACCTATTCAGAGTCCTGGAGATAAAGCTCACAAAACTATAGGGGACCACTTAAGTCTGTAGCCCAAAGGAAATTTTGTATGCTTATGCTATTCCACACTCAGTCTCCAGGTATTCATTAAAATTACCTCTGCAGTGTTTCCTCCAGTTATATTTCTATTGCTTAACCCAGCATGTTTCTGCCCTTAGGTAAAGAGATTTTAGCTCTCTCTCTCTGGATAAACCTATCTTTCTAAATTTAATGGCAATTTGCCCTGCAACTTCAGTTTCAGATGGTACCTAGAAAAGTCATTGATCTTCAATTTCTTCAGCTTTTTCTTATTTTAATGGTGGGCATGATAATTTCCAAGCTCTTTATATGTTGGAATAGAGAAAAATAGTCCAGTCCAGTCCTTTTTTTACCTTTATTTTAAAAATATTTTTTATTTTTTAAATACTTTAGATTACATAAATGTTACATAAAAAATATAGGGAATTCCCATATGACACACTCCCTACACTTCCCACATTTACTAACAACATCCTTCATTAGTTTGGTACATTTGTTACAATTGATAAACACATATTGGAGCATTGCCACTAAGCATGGGTTATAGTTTACATTATAGTTTATTGGCCCCTCCTCCTCTTCCAGAACTCTAAATGTTGAACTCCCTAATTAAGTTATATATATTTTTTCCTTTTCTATGTATAGTCATCTCTAAAGATAAATCTTATAATAAATCTTAAATCTTTAATACCATTTACAGATTTTTGTTTTCCTTAATTATATGTTTTACCTTGAAATCTTCACTGAACCCCAGATTCATGCACTCAATAAACTCCTGTCTTCTTTACATGCAAGCTCACACATCTATGTGTATGGGAAGTAGGGAGTGAAATAATTGGTAGAAAATCTATAGAACCTACAGTTTAAGAAGGGTAACAATTAAGATTTGCAACAAAAATAGGATATGCATAGAGAAATTGACCCAAAGACATGCTGTCAGCCAATGTCCATACTCTGAAAATAGCTGGCTTCAAATAACATTTATCAAAAGTATGGAAAATAATTTGCATGGAATTCATAGCTATGATTTGCACTGAATTCATAGCTACATACTTAAATCGATGCAAGTTTTCATTTATGTTGATTTCAAAATAGTGTTTTTTAACAAAGTATTTTGAGAAAAAAACTTTGTTTCATTTTACTAGAATTTAATTTGTTTTTTTCATATAGTGAATATAAAGATTTTTGAAGTAAAAACTTTCAAGATCTTAATCTTCCAGAACTACCGTAAAGAAATTTCTATGTAAACCATTTTCATTTTGTTTTTCTTTAAAAAAAAAATTGCAAAAGACTCAGTGGGTGGTTGTGTCAAAAATGACAGCTCATTCTTGAAGAAACTCTAAGGCTTTGGTTAAAAATAAAGGCAAACAACGCTCTATGAGGAAATGAGAGAATGCAATTAGCAGGCTACTGCATTGCAGACGTTTTAAACCAATTTGTTTCAAATGAACCAATATACATTTTTGGCATACAGCATGTCCCTTTCTGTTATTTTTAGCAAAATGGATTCCTCGCTGTGATAAGTGGAGCAATTGTTAATTTCAGCTCAAAATGGATTCTACCAAACCAGTAGGTAGTTTCATTAAAGCTACTGAACAGTTATTCAGTGCTGTAAATAGTCTAAAATATATGATGCTAATGTTTTTCCCTCTTAAAAATAAACTTATTAAAAGAATTGAAACCATATTTATTGGATATCAATATATTTGGTATGTTTTTTTTATTTAATCCTCACAAGAACACATCAAAGCAGATATTGCAAGCCTCACTTTATTGATAAAATACTGAGTCCCATAGAAGTTATCAAAGCCTAGACACTATGCGTGCTATGTGGCCAATCTGAGATTTGACTCAGGTTGTGAATGAGTCCAAAATTTGTGCTTTTTCTATAATATTAGGTACTTCTTACAGTTTGATATTTTTGTACATTTGTGTTCAGGTTCAGCTGAAGAGTGTATCTGTTTATATATATATATATAATTATGAATTCAATATTATGTTATTAATTAGGGTGATCATATAATTTATTGTCCAAATTGGGACACTTTTTGGAGTGAAATTTGTGCAACTAATAGGCTATGACAAAAGGTGTGAACTAGGACTTCTGTAATCGCACTGGGAAATAAATACATTTACCCTAAAATTAGTAGAATGTTCCTATAATACATTATATTATAAATTATAAAGCATGTGATATTATATATTATAGAGGAAAGAACTTTGTACTTAAGTAATTTCTACTGGCCCTGGCTTTAATGCTTTTCAGTAGTATGACCTTAGGTAAGTCATATACCTGTTCTTTAAAATCAGGTTGTCAGATTATTTCTAAAATTGTAGTCGTGTGCATAGAGATGTTATTTTCTCATATATTCAATCAAGTAAACTTTATAATTTGTTATGTGATAGGAACAGTGATAGATGCCAAGATATATGAAGGTATTTTAAGGACTCAATAATCCTGTAAATGTCCTGTAAAAAAACAGACTTAAACCAATGATCAAAATATTTGTTCTGATTTACCTTTTTTTCCAGGGATGACTACTTTCACTAACTCATATTGGAGATTATCTTTCAACAAAATAATGAAACAAAGCATTGCATGAATCAGTGAGTATGGAAAATCAATTTCTATTAAGGTAGCTTTATTAGACAAACTGGAAGAATATTCTTTCAAGGGTCCTATACTGCATGTTTCACAAGTACTAATAGTTTTATGACAAAACACCTTAATTCAATTGACCTTAGGCCAATCTTTCGAGAACACATGATATCACAAATATGAAGAAATTAACCTTGGAATATTCCCATTATTTAATAATATTCTTACACACATCCTATTTAACAATAAATAAGAAATTTTCACTTCCTGTCTCTGGAAGACATGTGATTTGATGACTTTGTTTCAACAATAAATGAAACTTTCCTAAAGAAACAGAGATTAAAAAGAGAATCATCATTTGATACATTAATGAAATAAGAAGCAAAAAATGAAAAATAAAACAGTACTTAAGACAAATGAAAGTTGGTGGATTTATTAAGAAATTAAATCACTTTATTTACATATACTTAAATTTTGACATGTAATTTAAAAATCTGTTTTGTTTCATCCCTCCTACCTTGTATTTGTAATTAGTGTGTATTGTATGCCACACACGACTATAATTACACAAATATAGCCATAAAATGCTTGAACAGAAGTTTTCAGTGTATAACTATTTGCAAACTCAGTAATCATCTGAAAAAAAGGCCAGTATCCTAACCAAGAAGATCTAATCTCACTCTACCTGCATCACAGAGGTTTTATGAGATTCTTCCCCCTGCTTTTTCTCCATACATAATGTCCACATTTACTACACATAATGTTCAGCTCTTATTCTGCTATGGTCTTTAAAATACAATATCACAGATGACAGAAAAAGTTTCCAAGAATATGCAATATACTCTGGCAGGTGATTATGCCTTAGAGAACAAAATGGATTTCCTAAGTAAAATATTTCATAAAAAGTTGTCTTTTAAACAGGACACCTTCATAATATAATTGATAGTACAGCAATTATATATTAGATCTCATCTAGATGATTCTAGAAAACATGATGATTCCAATAATGGTCGCTTATTTGGGGGATTGTTAACTGTGCACATCTCTCTCTGAAGATAGCATATTTTGGTATATTCAAAGAAAAATCTTGAATCATCCAAAGGCATAATTCCATAAAAAAAGCTAGAGAGTCCAGAGAAACTTCTAATTTATCTATATTAAACAAGATAATAAGATATAAAGATAATAAGTAATCCTGAGAGCATCCATTCAAATCACACTAATATTGGATGGTTTGTGGAAGAATGAATATCTCTGAATTTCTTCCTATCTCCTCCATGGACCTTGAAAAATATGGAGGTTATACTAATAAAGGGAAAGCATAAGGAATGGAATTCATATTAAAAATTTTATGTTTTTTATAATAAATGGCTTCATTTAAAAACATAATTTTATTTTTTCTATACTAATCTTACTTATATAGCAAGAGCATAATATAAAAAAATTAAGAAATATAAACCCCAGTAACAGTGCAATTCCTCTGTTGGATGAATCAACTCACAAGATTCTTGCATCTCCAGGTCTTTCCTTGAATAAGGACATTAATAATTACATTTACTAACATCACCATGATATAGAACATAAGTAATTGCAATAGAGGACTTGGCAATAATAACTATACTGATCTGGCCATCTGAAGAAGGTTGTTGAAACTTCTCTTTAATTATCTATTTCATATAGTGCCTTGTGTTAAAGGCCTTACTATACCAACCATGTAGAGAAAGCTTCTTTGTATGGTTCAGTCTTTGAAGTAAATGGAAACTATGAGCTTGGAACAAATAAACTGGATTTCTGAGAAGTATGAGATTCAGTCCACATCAATTGCTTAGATTATATTTTAATGGAAAATGAAGCTTGAAAAGAAGAAATGGTCACCCAGTCAGAATATCTAATTCAAGATGGTAGTCACAACCAAGTTGCTTTAGTACCTTTCAAGCTTCAAAAGTTTTATTTTTAATTTGAATGTTAGACTGTGTTGAAGCATGAAATCTCCCCCACAGGCAACAGTCAAATTGTGTGCTGCAATACTAATGTTTAAATGTTGGAAACAGTTGCTGGAATGTGCTTCTTAAAGAAATGGATCTTGAAAGAGAACAAAGATATTGCTCCTCCAGTGAAAGTGGAAAATGGTTCACTGCCTTTTTGCAAAATGTATTGAATTGTTACAAAGAGTGCAAGAATCTAGGGAAATGGAGGAAAGATGTAGAATTATAATTTTTCTGCATGTATTCATAGAAAAAATACTATTTAAACTTTACAATCTGTTAACTGCCAAAAATAGAACATAACATCTAACATAAAATATGTCAGTTTTGTTATTTTTATTTTTGTAACATATACATGAGGAAAAATAAAAACAACTCTTTATGAAGAGAATTATTCAATTGGATCATAAGTGCTCCTCATAGCAGTGGAGAGATACTTCATTCATAATTAAGAGTCAGAGTAATAAAAGGAAAAAATAGTGTGCTATTATATGAATAGTGTACAAGTGCACAGATGGTTATAAGTCTGTATTTGACATTTGGACTTATAAAGTAGATAGATTTTTAAAAATAGAGATTTTTAATCTAAAGTTGTATTTTTTAATTTTTTGAAGTATATCCCTCATACATAAACATACATAAACAATAAATATTAGTTATAAACTTACTAAACAACCATACGCAATATCATATAGGGCTCTCATACCTCACCCCACCACTAATGTGTTGCATTGTTGTGAAACATTTTTAACTAATGATTTAAGAGCATCCCCAAAACATTACTACTAACCAAAGTGTCTTACATTTGGTGTATTTTCCCAACCCACCCTGTTATTATTTTTTATATCATTTATACATGAACATATGTAAACAATAAGTGTTCCATAAACATTGTGAACTTACAAAGCAAACATGCATAACATCATACAGAGGTCCCATACATCAACCCACCAACCACACCTTACATTGTTGTGAGACTTTCGTTACGAATTATGAAAGAATCTAGTCAAAATCTTACTACTAACTATAGCCATATCTTATATTTAGTGTATTTTCCACCAACCCATTCTATTATTATTTTTTAAAATACATTTTTATTACATAAGCTGTGAATTTACAAAACAATCATGCACATGTGCAGTATTCCGATACAACAGCCCTCTATTAATGCACCACACCGAGGTGGAACATTTGTTACAGATTATAAGGTAATATCATCAGGCTATTAACACTAACCAAGGTCCATAGCATACATTTGTCACATTTTTTCCATATTCCCCCATTATCAACAAAGTACATCTTTGGCACAGATGCATGAATATTACAGTATTGCTGTTAACCACAGTCCATAAGTCACTCCAGTTATAGTTTCCCCATGCTTCTCCAGATTCCTACAACCCTGTAATAGTGATGTACATCTGCTCTAGCTCACTCTAGTACACTCTGGCATATGTACCATCAACCACAATTCTCATCCACTACTGGGCTTACTGTGCTATTCAGTCCCAAGATTATTCTCTAGCTGTTTTTCAATTGACATTTACATCCTTAGACTACCCTTTCCAGCCACATTCACATCTATAAGCCAGCTATTATTCACTGTAATGTATTACCATCAACTCTATACTTCCACACTTTTACAGTAAAGTTAATTAATGAACTTCTACATATTTTAAGCATCAGTAGTCCTTCTCAGTCCTCCTTTTATCTCCTTTAAGAGTCCACCACCTAACAACAGATCTTGAAGATGTTTTTCTACATTTTCTTCTAGAAGTTTTAAGCTCTTGCATTTATATTTAGGTTTGTTATCCATTTTGAGTTAATTTTTGTATAAGATGTGAGATAGAGGTCCTCTGTCTGTCTTTTGGCTACAAATATCCAGTTATCCCAGCACTCTTTGTTGATTGGAATGTTCTTCCCAAACTGGGTGAGTTTGACAGACTTGTCAAAAATCACTTGACCCTAGATATGAGGGTCTGTTATGGAACCATCAGTTCAGTGCCATTGGTCTATGTGTCTGTCTTTAGGCCAGTACCATGCTGTTTTAACCACTGTAGCTAGATAATATAATGTAAAGTCCCGAAGTGAGTGTCTTCCAACTTCACTTTTCCCTTTTAAGATGTTTCTGCCTATTGGGGAATGCTTACCCTTCTAAATAAATTTGATAATTGTGTTTTCCATTTTTAAAAAAAATGCTGGTGGAATTTTTATCGGGATTGCATTGAATTTGTATATCAATTTGGGTAGAATTGACATCTTAATGATATTTAGTCTTCCAATCTGTGAGCATGGAATGTTCTTCCCATTTTTTAGGTCTTTTTAAAATTTTCTTTTAACAGAGATTGTAGTTTTCTGAATACAAGTGCTTTATATTGTTGGTTAAATTTATTCCTAAATATGTGATTCTTTTAGTAGCTATTGTAAATGGATTTTTTTCCTGACTTCCTCCTCACATTATACATTACTAGTGTCTTTTAAAGTCTATTTCATCTCAAATAAGTATAGCTACTGTGGCTTTAAAAAAAATTTTTTTTTTTACTGAATGCATGGAATATCTTTTTCCAAACTCTTACTTTCAAGCTGGCTGTATCCTTTTGTCTAGGTTGTGTCTCTTGCACACGGCATATAGCTGGTTCATATTTTCTTATCCATTCTGCCAGTCTGTGTCTTTTTTTTTTTTTTTTTAAAGATTTATTTATTTTATTACATATCTCCCCTTCCCCCCCGCTGCGGCCACGCGCCGAGACTTGGTCACTGCGCAGGCGCGGCTTTCCCCGCTTGTGGGCGGCTTCTGCTTCCATCACGGCCGGCTCCAGTTCGCGGGTGGCTGGCTGTGCTCGATTTGCAGGTGACCTGCCCTGCCTGTGGCGGCTTTTGCCTGTCCATGGCAGCTTTTTGCCCTGCCCACGGCGGCTCCGGCCCGCCCATGGCGGCCTGCCATTCTCAAGGCGGTCTGCCCGCTAGGAGAGGTCCCCGGGAACCGAACCCAGGGCCTCCCATGTGGTTTCCCAGCGAGCTCTTTATCCACTGAGCTATCTAGCCGGGCCCCAGTCTGTGTCTTTTGATCGGGGTGTTTAATCCATTAACATTCAATTTATTACCATAAAGACAGTTCTTATTTCATCCATTTTTACCTTTGGGTTTTATCTGTCATATTTCATTTTCACCACTCCTTTGAGACTTTTACTTACTTTTTATAATCTTCATTTCTAGAATCTCTTCCAAGCCCCACTCTCCTGTCTTTACAGATGTAGCACACCCTTTAGTATTACCTGCAAAGCCCGTCTATTGGTTACAAACTGTCTCATTTTCTGTTTATCTGTGAATATTCTAATCTCACCCTCATTTTGGAAATACACTCTTGCCGGATATAAGATTCTTGGCTGGATTTTTCCTCTTGTAATATTTTAAATATATCATACCACTGTCTTCTTGCCTCCATGGTTTCTGATGAGAAGTTGAAATCTCATTGGGTATCCATTATGTTATGCATTGCTTTTCTCTTGCTGCTCTCAGAATTTTCTTTTTGTCTTTGGCATTTGACATTCTGATTGGTATGTCTCGGGATTGGTTTACACATATTTATTCAGATGAAAGTACATTGTGCTTCATGGACATGGATATCTATGTCCTTCAATAGGTTTGGAACATTATCTACCATTATTTCTTCAAATATTCCTTCTGCCCCTTTTCCCATCTCTTCTCCTTCTGGAGCATCCATGCCACATATGTTTGTATGTCTCTTGCTATTGTTTAGTTCCCTGAGACCTTGTTCAATTTTTTCCATTCTTTTCTTCATCTGTTCTTTTGTGTGTTCTCTTTCAGAGGCCATGTCTTCAAGCTCACCAATATTTTTCTTCTTCCTCCTCAAAACTGCTTTTATATAATTTCAGTCTATTTTTTATTTCATTTATTGTGACTTTCATTCTTGTAGGATCTGCTATTTTTCTATCTGTGCCTTCAAGTTCTTCTTTGTGCTCATCTAAGTCTTCTTAATATCCTTAATCTCTTTAGCTATCTAGTTGAATTTATTAAGGAGATTTGTTTGAACATCTATTATTAGTTGTCTTAACTATTTTATGTCATCTGGAGGCTTATCTCGTTCCTTTAACAGGGCCATATCTACCTGCTTCTTGATAGGATTGTAATTTTTTATTGGCATCTTGACATCTAGCTTACTAGAGGTATTTATTCTGGGTTCAGTTTCTCTCTTTAGTTTAAGGCTTTCTTGCCCTTTCTCCTTTGCTTGTTGTGAAATAGGAGCTGATGATGTAGTTGGTGCTGTAAGCTGTGGAGGTTCAAGCTGCCCACATTGCCCCAGGGACTGATGAAACTTCTCCCAGCTTTTTTAGTTGCCAGCGGTAGAAACAGAGCCATAGCCACATGTAATAATACAAGTCATGCAGGCCTAGACTGTAGTTGCCCAGAGAGATTGATGCAGCTTCACTCCCATTCCACCCTTGCCTGGGATGGGGATGGACCTGCAGGTGTGGGCAGTAATCCATGCTATGCAGGTCCAAAATGACTGCAATTGCCCCAGTAGACTTCTAACTTTTCAGTCTGTTCTAGCTGAGTGTACCTGCAGTTACCCAGACAGGCTTATACAGGTCCTACCAGCTTCTTCCCTGCCAGAGATGGATCTGAAGCCTAGGTTCTGGCTACAGTATGATCTGGGTGGAAAGAAGCCAGTCCCTACCATCACTGTAATTTTCAATCAGCCTGGCTTCCCCTCATGCCAGGTGTTGAATCAAAATGGTGGCCACTGGCCTCTTTCTGCCTTGTACTGGTTCACACGTTAGCTGTTCTTATACTTTAGCCAGCCAAATTTACTAATCAGTAGCCGATGTTGGCGGCCAATCATCTTTTCCTCCCCCATTTTTAGTTAATGAAGCTTCCAACTCCGGCCACACAATAGCTCCTGAGGCAGCTTGTGCTGCCCGAATAGGATGATCATCAGCCTCCATGTTGTGACCTGTATTTTCCCAGGGATGCTGGTGCAGGACCCCGAGTTTCCTCCCTGCCAGAGGTGGGGCTAGTGCTTATGCTAGAGCTACAGTCCAATCTGGATGGAAAGAAGCCGGTCCCTACCAGCATTGTGATTTGCAGTCTACCCTGCATACCCTCTTGTTGGTAGAATTAAAATGGTGGCTACTGGCCTCTTTCCAACTTTGACAGGTTCAAACTTTTGCTGTCCTTAGGATTACACTTTAGTCCACCAAATTTACTAATCAGTAGATGAAGTTGGTGCCCAACCATTTCTATTGCCCCTGTGTTTGTCAAGTGCAGCTTCCAATTCCAGCCACAGAATAGCTTCCTAGGCAGCTTGTGCCACCAGTGGAGGATGGGCACTGGCCTCCACAGCAAGGAGTGTTCTTCTTATTAAGTTTGTCTGCACATGGGCAGTCTCTTCCTTCCATTCTTTCAAGGATGTTGCAGGATGCTCCTCTGGTCTCCTGGAGCCCCCAAACAAGTGCTTTAGATAGATCTGGGTGATTACTAACTGCACTGTAGCATGAGCTGACTCTAGGAGCTATTTACTCTGACACCATCTTCCTGGTTGCTGATCTAAAGTTGTTTTGATAGGCCAATATTTGATATCAACATTTTGAAGAGCTTCAGGTGATAGGCTCAATTGAGAAAAAAAATATCAAATAAATAAATAAATAAATAAATAAATAAATAAAACTGAAAAAAAAATCCTGCTATACTGCCTTATTCTGAATATTTTAGTCATGGGATTTTAGAAATCACTGCATGAAGAATTAATTATATACATTTATTTATTTTTCTAATCATGTCTATAATTCTTATTTGTAATATGTTAGCAAAATGTGATTATGCCTAGGCAAATTAATAAATAACAGTTCATGTAATGATATTATTTTAACATACTTATGTTTATACTTATAAAATCTATGTTATTATACTTTAATATTGCATTGTTTTAAAGTTTGCTTATGGCCTATAAATACCTAGTGATATTGTAAGATTATATTTATATAATTGTTATGTTTTAGACTTACCATTAAAAAGAACAAAAATTCCTACATTTTGCAATCATGAACATTTTGGATAAATAAGCATGAAAATTGGAATATTTCTTGAATATTAGAGCCAGATCCTATCAAATGGAGTGACAAAGGCTTTGATTTTCATTTTATTTCATGGATAAGTTATGGAACTATATGAACAAACCAGGTAGTGCCTGTGGAGTACATAGGGATTAAATACTCTCAGAGATTCCAATGTTAAATTTCTGCCCTTTTGGGGAAATATAACATGTCCATTTTAAAAGAGATTTTAAAAGTCATTCAAAAATGTCAAATGATATTTGATCTATTTTCTAATGAAATATTTCCAATGTATATGTATGAGTGGGGAAAGGGTAGAAATGAATTTATAGACTATCCAAACTAAAAGTCATTTGACTATAGGCACACATCATAGATATTGCAGATATGGTTCCAGATCACTGCATTAAAGTGAATATTGCAATAAAGCAAATCACATCAGTTTTTTGGTTTCCCAGTGCATAAAAATGTATGCTTACACTATACTGTAATCTATTAAGTGTGCAAGCATTATGTCTACAAAAATGTACATATCTTAATTAAAAATATTTTATTGCCAAAAATACCATCATCTGAGCCTTCTATGAGTCGTAATCTTTTTGTTGGTGAAGGTTCTTGCCTCCTTGTTAATGGGTGCTGACTGATCAGGGTGGTGGTTGGGTCACTGTAGCAATATCATCAAATAAGACAGCAGTGAAGTTTGCTGCATTCATGGACACTTCCTTTCAGGAAAGCTTTATCTGTAGCGTGCAAGGCTGCTTGATAGCATTTACCCATAGTAGAACTTCTTTCAGAATTGGAGTCAATCTTATCAAACACTGTTGCTTTTTCATCAACTAATTTTATGTAGTATTCTAAATCCTTTCTTGAAACTTCAACAATGTGCACAGCATCTTCACCAGGAGTAGCTTCCATCTCAATAAACCACTTTCTTTGCTTATATAAAATAATTCCTCATCTGCTAAATTTGTATCATAAGATTGCAGCAATTCAGTCACATTTCAGGCTCTACTTCCAGTTCTAGTTCTCTTGCTATTTCTACCACATCTGCATGACTTTCTCCACTGAAGTCCTGAACCCCTCAAAGTCATCTATAATGGCTTTGAAGAACTTACTCCAAAATCCTGTTAATATTGATACTTCTTCCCATGAATCATGAATGTTCTTAATGACAACTAGAATGGTGAATTTCTTCCAGAATATTTTCCAATTTACTTTGCCCAGATTCATTAGAAGAATCACTATCTATGGCAACTATAACATTATGAAATGTATTTCATAAATAATAATACTGGAAAGTTTGAATTACTCTTTGATCCATGGACTGTAGGATGGCAGTTGTGTTAGCGGTTGTGGCAGTTTGAGATTGTGAATCCCAAAAAGAGGAAGATTATCCTTGTAAACTAATCTATTCCTCTGGGTGTGATAGCCTCTGATTGCTTTAGATTCAGCTGAGATGGCTTTGATTAAATTACCTGTTAATATTAGGGCACTGATTTGACCACTTCAGTAAGGCATGGCTCAGGTTGAGTCCCTAGCCCCTAGGTGGGCCCATATAAATGGACACTCACTCAAGAAGACACATAGGAAGAGAAAGAGCTCTGTCATATTTGATTCTGGGGCTCTGGGAAATGAGCCATTTACCTAATAGTTTGCAGTTGACTTTCTTGGGAAGAGTTGAGACTGATATAAGAAGCCCTGAAAGATAAGCCCTATGCTAGCCTACATCTGAGCTCGTGAAGAAGCTGGGCCCACTGAGCCTCAGGTATAGGAAGCCCAACGGGGAAGGCTGAACCCTTGCAGAGACCAGCAAACATCTCGCTTCAACACATGGCAACTGACTTTGGTGAGAAAGCAACCTTGAGTTGGACTCTTTAGGGCCTTGTAACTGTAAGCTTTAACCCCAATAAATACCCTTTATAAAAGCCAAAAGATTTCTGGTAATTTGGGTCAGCACCCCTTTGGCAGACTAATACAGCAGGCATGAAAATAACATTCAGGGAAGTGAATGTGGCTCAAGTGATTGGGCTACTGTCTACCATATGGCAAGCTGGCCCATGCCTCAGAGAGCTGGCAGCCTGCACCATGGAGAGCTGGCATGGGAAGATGATGCAACATAGTGAGATGCAGAGAAGGGACAGTGAGAGATGCAATAGATCGGGAGATGAGGTGACTTGGGCAATGGAGTATCTCTCTCCCACACCAGAGACCCTGGGATTGGTTCCCGATGAAAAGAGAAAAAAAACAGACACGGAAAGCACATGGTGAATGGTCACAGAGAGCAGACAGTGAGCGCAAAAAATGGTGGTGGGAGGGCAGGGAATAAATAAAATAAATCTTAAAAAAACAAACATTCATTTTACATCTCCGTCAGAGCTCTTGGATGCCCAGATGCATTGTAAATGGACAGTAATATTTCTACAGGAATCTTTTTTTTCCCTGAGTTGTAGGTCACAACAGTTTAAAGCACAGGCAGAGCAGATTGAGCATAATTCTTAAGGACCATAGGATTTTCAGAATGGTAAATGAGCATTGGCTTCAACTTGAGTCACCAGCTGCATTAGCCCCTAACAAGAGAATCAGACCGTCCTTTGAAGCTTTGCAGCCAGGCTTTGACTTCTCTCTACCTAAGAAAGTACTAGATGGCATCTTTTTCCAATCGAAGTTTATTGCATTTACATTGAAAAATCTGTTCTTTAGTGTAGCCACCTTTATCATTTATCTTAGCTAGAACTTCTGCATAACTTGCTGCAGTTTCTAAATCAGCACTTGCTGCTTCACCTGCACTTTTATTTTATGGAAATGGTTTTTTCCTTAAATTATGAACCTCTGCTAACTCTAAACATTTCTTCTACAGCTTCTTCACTTCTCTCAGTCTTCACAGAATTGAAGAGAGTTAGGGCATTTCTATGGATTAGGCTTTGATTTAAGAAAATGTTGTGACTGGTTTAATCTTCTATTCAAACCATTAAAACTTTCTCCATGTCAGCAATAATGCTATTTTGCTATCTTATTTGCGTGCTTGCTGTAGTAGCACTTTTAATTTCCTTCAAGAACTTTTCCTTTGCGGGCCGGCTCGATAGCCCAGTTGATAGGGCGCCGGCATACCACATGGGAGGCCCCGGGTTCGGTTCCTGGGGACCTCTCCTAGCGGGCAGACCGCCTTGAGAATGGCAAGCCGCCATGGGCGGGCCGGAGCCACCGTGGGCAGGGCAAAAAGCTGCCACGGATAGGGCAAAAGCCGCCACGGGCAGGGCAGGTCGCCCGCAAATGGAGCGCAGCCAGCCACCCGCGAACTGAAGCAAGAGCTGGCCGTGAATAGAAGCAGAAGCCGCCCACAAGCGGGGAAAGCCGCGCCTGCGCAGTGACCAAGTCTCGGCGTGTCGCCGCAACGAGGGGAGGGGAGATATGTAATAAAATAAATAAATCTTTTTAAAAAAAAAAAGAATTTTTCCTTTGCATTCACAACTTGACTAATTGTTTGGTGCAAGAAGCATAGTTTTTGGACTTTCTCAGCTTTT
>PVKH010004897.1:0-22767 GCA_004027955.1 Chaetophractus vellerosus | reverse complement strand
ATTACATAAAACTGCCAAACCATTACATTGTTTTGTTTTGTTTCTGCAGAAAGACCCTCCAACCCCCAAGTATCCCTCTAATTGTATATACTGAAAGTGTTCCTCCAGACCGTATGTAGAGAAGACTGCATCTACTTTGCCAAATAGCTGTGCATTAAAGAAAGGGAAACTCAGATCTTTGGGGAATTACTAGGTATGGGCTTTGAGTTGGTATTAATCCTTAAGAGCCCAAAATGCCACAGTAGCTCACCAATCAGTGAGGAGGTAGGATGATAAATGGAGTTTTGGCCTGTTTCCATTGTGCAGTGAGCCTACTGGGGCAACAAAACCACCTGGGTTTATTTCCTAATTCTTGAATGCATAGTTGAAATACACATACTCAATACCTGCCAAAGACCCTACTTTGGCCCCTAACTACTTTAATACCTCTCTGCTTGAAATATCTGGAAGGGTTTATGTTTTTCTGCCTGGACACTCACTGATATACTTGCATACAATCAAGTATTTGCTTAGATACTGGGAGAAGTCATTACCTTCATATCAAAAGGCATTTTTCTTATCAGTTTCTTCATTTATAATATGAAAATGTTAGAACAGAGAGACCAAGCACGTTGCTCAGGGTTACACAGCAAGATAGTTGGCAAACATGAGTATAATAATCCTTGGCTTCTGGCCCAATTGACTGGAGATTCTAAACTTATACCCGAATTGCTCTTACCTGGGACCTTAAAACAGTATAGAGATTTCCTGACTGACCAAAGATCGTATAGAGCTGAATCTCTGGAGAAGGAGCCCTGAGATATTTGTGCATTATTGTAAAGCTCTCCAGTTGAAATGCAGCATTGTGTATAAGAAAGTATGCAGGGATAGCTACACAAGTGCATTTATCCCATGAGAATTTAACTTTATATGCTCAGATTAGAGGAGGTAGTGGTGGGGGAATAAGAGAGAGAGAAAAACGTTAGTAAATAAAGTAGGTGGTTTTGTTTTTCTATCCTTTCAATGGATGCATGCCCCAGTCCCCAGAGTAAGCATGATACAGACTTGATGCTTTTTGCTCAGTCTTCATTCCCACATGGTTCTTATAGTGAGAACATTGTTCCTCACTTTAGCAAGACCTTATAGTTCTGTGACACAGAGTCAGACAGAAGTTACTTTAATATCTTTTGAAGTCATATAGTCCCACCAGAGTGGGAGAATATTTCTTAAAAATGCAAGATTCCATCATTCCAAGTATATTTTTGGAACTAGACAGAAAAATATTTAAAATTCTTAAGAGTCATAAGGGTGTACACTCAATCAAGTTATGTGGCAGCCTGATGGAATAGCAGATTTCTGTGAGAAAATTAGGTTAATTATGTGATGATATGTCACAAACTGAAGGCAGTGGAATTTGTGATCATCTCTAACTTACAGAGCTAAAGGTTTAGTGAATATAGGAAGAGAGAATATCCAGGAATGGGGTCAAGAGAATTATCCTAGAGGTCTGCACATATGATATCTCTATTTTCTACTAACTTTGTTCATTATTTGATTTCAACTGGCTAAAAGATATCCTTCCAAATTGCATAATGTAATTATTTTCTTTCCTTTTTAACCCTAGACATGTTTACAATGAAATATAGAAAAAATATTTAAGGAATAAAACCTACAACATTTATATTTTTGTTTTAAGGACACTGTGTTTGGGGTTTTCATATATTTGTAACATATACAAGAATTTTATCCAGTAAAGTAAGTCTTGGATTTTGATTTTTAATATTGTATTAGTCAGCCAAAGGGATGCTGATACAAAGTACAAGAAATCCATTGGCTTTTATAAGGGGTATTTATTTGGGGTAGAAGCTTACAGTTACAAGGCCCTAAAGAGTCCAACTCAAGGTTACTTCCTCACCAAAGTCAGTTGCCATGTGTTGAAGCAAAATGGTGGGCGATCTCTCCTGGTCTCTCCTTCCTTCTTCTTTTAAGGCTCTGTGGATCCACCTTCTTCTGATCTCAGCTGTAGACTGGTGTAGAGCTCAGCTCTCAGGGCTTCTCAGCTGCTCTGGTCTCTTCGCAAGATCAGCTGTAAACCATCAGGTGAATGGCTTATCTCTCCCCTGGGACTCCAGGATCAAAAATGACAAAGTTTTCTCTCTTCTTCTCTATCTTCTCCTGTGTGTATTCTTGATTAAGTGTCCATTTATGTGGCCCATGGGGGCGGAGACTCAACCCTGAGGCACACCTTACCTAAGCTGTGGAATCAAAGGCCCTGAATTGATTTAATTATGTAAACTTAAAACCTTTAAATCAATCAAAGGGTATCATACCCAGAGGAAGAGACCAGTTTACAAACATAATCTATATCTCTTTTTGGAATTCATAAATAATATAAAACTGCCACTAATGTGAAATTGAGTAATGATTAATTTAGACTTGCATTTTAAGTTGAAATATTACTGTGGCTGTATACAGTATTGGGACATATAAAATAACTTAAGAATTACCACATTTGTAAGTTTTTATTTATTAAGTATATAAGCATCACTTAAATTCTTGATAAATTTCACCAAACAAATGGCATAATTAAAAAGGAGATCGAATATATTAAATTTACATGCAATTTAAAAGTTTGAAGTTGTTTAATTAACTAAATTTGTAATGGGGATCAAACAGCAATCAAAGGCCTCCTTAAAGGTAATTGCTAAAATTACTTACACTTATAAATAGAATAATAACTTTTGTACTTCAAATTGAAAAGCTGAAGGAAGAACCACATTTATGAGATTGTTACTAATGCATTAAATAGTTCTTTAAACAAAATAAACCCCTGAACAATCTTTTATGTACTACAAAACTGCATAGTAGACACAGAAAAAAAAAGGACTTATTTGCTACCAGTTTGTGCATTTAGTATGTTCCTTTTACTTCTTGATACTGTTATATGAAACTCCTTTTCCCTTTGACTTAGTTATTTATATAATTGCTGGACTAAGTGTTTATAAACTAGCATTTTTGACATAGCACAGCCTTAAATACAAGTCAACTATCCAGCTTGTGTATAGACAAAGCCAAAGCCAATAAACAAAAACCAAAACCAACCTAACACTGAAGAAACACCTAAAATTACATAATAATGATAGATGGTAAGTTACTTTGTAGTGTGGAACTTTCAAGGTTAATTTTGACCGTAACTTTTTTTTTGCTTTATGCAAAACTCCCACCTAAGAATAACTGGAATTGAATTCAGAATATTCACTTATAAAATTGAAAATAATCTTGGACTCCATCAATTCCAATACCTTTTGGGACAAGGAATGGACTTCAGAGATGTAAAAAAAAAAAACTATGGGCACAGAGACAGATCATGAAAGAACTGAGACAGAGAGCCAAATCTCCTTGGTACCAGTGCCAGTAATCGTCTCTAATTCATAGTACTTAACTGATCAAGTCTTTCAACATTTGACCCCTGAGCCCAGCCATCATTTTAACCTCCAACATAGAAATGGGATTCAGGAAATTAATACCACATTATGCAGTAATATCATCATTATCAGAACCATCCCAGCTGAGATCCTAGAGCCCTGTTTTCTCACATGGTTCTGTTGCTTTCATTTTTCAACTTGGCACCTTCTGTTGCCACTAAGTATTCACTTGGAGTTCTTTTAAAAGGAAAGTTTCACACAATTCCTGTGGCCTCTACTGTCTCATAGAAGGAGTGACATTTGAGAATTCTGACAGTAAGACATCTCTGACTTCAATCATAGAGTGCGAAAATGAATATTTTCCACATGCAACTTTGAAGGTTGGTGCTCTTTTAACATAGCCTTTCAGTTTTGCTTGAGATTGACTGCAGGGGAATTGGATAGTAGTTCAAGCAGCACAACAGAGGATGTTTGATAATCAGTGCCCAGTGTAAGAGGAAGGATGATGAGGCCTCTGTTGCGCCAAGGCAAGGCAAAGCCTGTGGCTTGGGGAGAGATAATTTAGCACTTCCACAGAAGACCTTTATAGCAAAGTGTGCAAGCTCAAACTCTGTACTCTAGCTGGTGTTGCTGCTGCTTCCACACATTTTAAAAAGTTCCTATTGAACAAGTTTTATAAAATATTGGTTTGTATCTTCTTATGGAATATTTTACCTATATCTTACAGAAATAGATGAACTTTTAGAAAGAAAGAAAATAAATTTGAAGACGTGTTAGATGAATAACTTTTTTCTTAATGATTAATAAGTAGAACGAAATCTTCTCTTGATATATATACAGTGGCACTTCAAAGTTTTCAATGGAAATTTCCTGATAGAAACTATGATGGGTAGGTAATAAAGAAATTAACCATCTTGATGTTAGGTAATTTGTTTCTATATATGGTGTTAAATCCAGAATACATTGCTATCATTTTTGCTTAAAAGGTCAGTAGTCTTTTAAACCTTCCCATATAGTTACTATTTCTGTTGTTCTTTATTCATTTCTCCAGATCTGGAGTTCCATTTGTTACCATGAATACATTAAACCTGAAGAATTCCTTTGAACATTTCTTGTAGTATATAGAGTTCTCAAAGCAAATTCTCCCATTTTTTGTCTGTTCAAAATGTGTTTATATCAACTTCATTTTTGAAGGATGTTTTTGTTGGACATGGGATTCTTCTAGACTGACAGTTTTGTTTTCTTTTACCTCCAGCTTCAGCCCTTTAATTATATTATTTCATTGTTTCCTGGTTTCCATTGTTTCTGATGAGAAGTTAGTCATCATCTGTCACTCTTCTAATTGTTCCCCTGTATTCAATGCATCTTCCTCCCCCCCCACCCCGCCCCATGATGCTTTTAAGATTTTCTCAATACCTTGTAGCTTTAGGCATTTGACCATGATACATATATATCTGGGTTTATTCATCTGCTTAGGGGTTCTCTGTAGTTTGATATTTATGTTGATGCCTTTCATCATTGTGGAAAATTCTGCCCCATAATTTTTCAAATATTCCTTCTGCCCCATTTTCTGTCTTCACTCTTCCTATGAATCCAGTTACATGTATGTCACACCATTTGCTATTTTTCCTATTTGTCTCTATGTGTTTTCAGTTTGGATAGTTTCTTTGTCTACTAGTTCATTTATTTTTTTCTCTTCTGTGTCCAGTCTGCTAAGTCTATTGATTTTTTTATTTCCCATATTTGTATTTTTCCTTCCTATCATTTCTATGTTGTTCTTCATTATACTTTTCATTTCTCTGCTGAAATTCACCATCTGCTAATACATGTTGTCCACTCTATCCAATAAAATTTACCATATTTATTTATAGATTTTTAAAAATCTTTGTGTGATTAGCCCAATATCTGGGTCATTGCTGGATCTGTTTCTATTGATTGTTTCATCTTTTGACCATCAGTCACATTTTCTTGCTTCTTTATGTCTCATAATTTTTGTTTGTATGCTACACATTATGCATACATGAACAGAAGAGATTTAAATAAATAATATTTACCCCCCAAACGTTATGTGCCTCTTCTTCTGTCAGGTCAGTATTGTGTGGTGCTAAATCAATCTAAATTTCAGTGAAATTGAGTCTAAGATGTGTTGCTGCTTCAAATAGATTCAATTCACTACTAATTTAAAATATTTTGAGGCTCACTGGGATGTTAATATTCTTTTCTTTCCAGTTACACCCTCAACTCTCTGTGCCTTGGTAGAACACTCTTTACCCTGCTATCCTGCCTCCAAGCTTTGGAGGGCCTCAATACTGCAGAAAATGCCTGTTGTTCCTGGTCAACCCCCTATCTTTGGAAAGTCAGGAGCAGGAAAATTTTCCGGTGCTTGAAGGAAGATGTTGAGTGATTCATCACTTGGTGGAGTATTCAAACACTGTAGGCCTCTACATTGTTTGTGAACTTTTCTGGGGTCACAGAAGGTCCTAATCTCCAAGGTCTTTTCAAGAACTCATGGTTTATGTGGGGCTTTTGGAAATCTTATTTGTGCCTAGGTGTAAAGGTAAAAGGGACTGTGGGGCTGAGGGGCTGAGGTGGTCTCTTCTGGGCAAACTTTTCAGTCCTCATCACAAAGAAGGGTAGAGAAAACTTGTTTCCCAGATCCTGGGAAGGGGTTCTAGGAAGCTGCACCTTGCTTTGAGTTGGGATAGTGTTAAAGGGGATAAAGCCTGTGCAGGGCTGGGGGAAGCCTAGGAAATTATCTAGTCTTGTGAACTTCAGACCTGAGTGTTAAGTTTTCAGAGTGGGGAGTGGAAGGGCCCTAATTCATCTGGTTTACAGTCTGGGGGAATTTTATTTATTAAAAATTTCAACCGCTAAGTAAAAAATAGAGAGATTAATTGATCAAGAGGAAGAATTGAGTCAGAGTAGCTGGTTTCAGGTCCCTGGTCTCGATGACATGACTTGGGCAAAACACTTCAGCCCTCTAGGCCCTAGCATATTCATTTGTTCTTTTGTTCATTCACTTCTGAAAGTTTATCGAGGGTCCTCTTTGTACCAAGCACAGCAATATGCACAAAGGAGAACTAGCACAAGAACCTGAGTGTGTGGACACTCACCAAAGGATTCCCTCCTTTTCAGAATAAGGGCAAGATGGTATCTGCTCTCCTTAGGATGGATTTCTGAGAAAGCCCACCAAGGGGCGAGGTGGACTGGAATTCATGAAAACTGCTGGGAGCAGAGGAGGCAAACAAGTGGCCATGGGCCATAACCAGCTCTTGGATGTGTTCGATTTGGCCCAGAGTTTTACAAAGATTTGATTTAGTCACCAATTTGGAAGAGTTCACATAAAACTCCATTCTGCTTTATTCATGTCCAACGCCTGCCTCACCCCTCTGGGTATTTTAGATTTGACCCTGGTGAAGAGGTTTGGGCCTGGCATGCTGGATTTTACCTTGGTCCTGGCTTACCCACCCCTGGGGGAACCAGGGTTATGTGAACAGTGGGAGCTCCAGGTTCAGGAACGAGATGCCAGGGGAGTGAAGGAGACTCAAGGTAAACAGGGCTGGGAATTGGGCCCAAAACATAATACTCAAAATTGGAAAGTGTGTGTAATTATGGGACCTATGCCTTCCGGCACCTATCCTTCTCTGGAATTTGCATACACTGAACAAAAGAAGGTAGATGAAAGGCCATGTCTCTATATGTGTGGGTGAAGCCCATCTAGAGAGGAAAAGCATGTAGTCAACACATCAGAAAAGGGGAGGTGACCCAGAGGTTATCTCTACCTCATCTTTCTTCCATTTTGTAAGAATTTTTACTAGTCTTATCTGGGTTTCTGTCACTTGCAACCTCAAGTTCTAACTATTATCAGACCCTTATTCTTTAGCTCTAACGATGTATTCAGATTTTAGTTATTCTTGTAACTCCCAAATTGGCTCATAACTTAGATGCAGAGGTTTGTTCTCAACCTATTATCTCTAAAGCCAATGCAAAAATGAAGAAAAAGCTATGTTTATGCATTTTATAGAACTGTTATATGAACCACTTTATCTAATCATACTTTTGAAAGACATTTATCTATGTGATCACCCTCATTCTACAGATGAGGAAATTATGGCAAAAAAAGAATTTAAATGATATGACATAAGTTACAAAAATATGCAAGAATATTGAAAATCCTTAAAACATAATTTTTCATTTGACAACTTGGCAAAATTGCTATCTATTGACTCTATAAAATATATTTATCAATAGGTCAATTCTCCACATTTTTCTTTTATTGACTATAGAATTTCAATGTGACTGTTTTGTACCTCTATTTACCATCATTAAAATGCACCCAAATTAGTATATAATAATGACTTCATAATTTAAATTCTGACAAAACAAAGGACTTCATTAGGTATAAATGATCAAGAGATGGTTCCATGTTGATCTACCATGTTGCTTTCACTCATTTCATTTGTCTTTCAGCCAAAAATAAAATTTCTTCTTGTTCTAAATACTGTCAGTACATGTGGCCTATCTTCAAGTGAGGTACATTATAGTATAGGGAGATAAGATAAATGAATTAATACAATGAAAAAAGTGCAGGAAACTTCATAGTAATTATCACAGATTGAAATTATATTCTCATTTCTAAATTAATTTGTTTAATACATGTCTCTTTGGACACAAGCTCCATGAAGTCAGGAGCTATGTCTGTTTTCTTTACCATGGTTTCTCGGTGCCTATTTCAGTGCCTGATTTGGACACTTAATGAATACACGGGAGGTAAATGAATAAAAAAAGAAACTACTCATTTTAAAGTAGAGAGAAATTATTCCCGGCTAAGATGATTAAGGAAGGCTTTTTTTTTCTTTTGTATTTTTTTAAAGATTTATTTTTTATTTATTATATATCCCCCCCTTTCTGCTTGTTCTTGCTGTGTTCATTTTTGCGTTCTTCTGTGTCTGCTCGTCTCCTCCCGCTGCGGCGACCCGCCGAGTCAGCTCACCATGTGGCAGCCTGCCTGCTCGCGGCAGCTTGCCCTGCTCGCGGGGGCTTACCCTGCCCGTGGCAGCTTTGCCCTGCCCTTGGCGGCTTTGCCCTGCCCACGGCGGCTTTGCCTTCTCAAGGCGGTCTGCCTGCTCGGGGAGGCCCTGGGAACCGAACCCGGGGCCTCCCATGTGGTAAACCGGCGCCCTACCAATTGGGCTACAGCCGGCCCCAGGAAGGCTTTCCTTAGCAAACAGAATTTCTCCTGGGCCTGCAAGACTGGTCAGGATTTGAATGAGATTGAGTTTGAGCAGCAGAGCAGCATAAACATGAGCACACAGAAGCCAATATATGCAGCATGTACGGAGAATGTCAAACAGCTTGGTTGGTTGAAGCATTTGATATATGAAGGTGAGCTATGGAAAATGAGGTTGTAAAGGAGGTTTGCAACCACAGGGACTTTTATTTCAACCTAAGAAGTTCTACTTTCATGTCTTAGACAATGGGGAGGCAGTTGACGAATGGTGCCGTGGGGAATGAAAAGAGCCATGGTGCAAGATGATTAATCTGGGAGATGTCTACAGACTGGATTAGAATGTAGAAGGATTGGTGATAGGAAAACAAGGTAGCTCTAAATTCAAGGTGAATAATAGTGAAGTCTAAAATTAGAGTAAAGGAAGTGGGAATGGAGACAAACTGACATATAGTAATTATTCTTCTATTAAAAATGATTACAATGACAATAATCATTTATTATTCCAAGCACTGTAGTAAAGGCTATATTTATGCATCATTGTTTTTTGTCTCCACAAAGCAACCCTATCATGTAGATAATATTATCTCTATTTGCACTTGAGAAATCTGGGCCACTGTGGACCACCAATCCTGGCAATTAGTAGTGCCAGGATTTGAATCCAGAGACTTTGACTCCTAAACCCAAGCTCACAGTCACTCTAGTGATGCAGAAGTTAAATGGATAGTCCTGGACAACTGTATAGATGTGGAAGACAGAGAGAGAGGAATTTCCTTCCATTTTACCTACAGGGCTTCAACTTTATAATAGTAAATATATGGAAATTCCAGGGGAGGAAAAGTTCATATTTATATTTTGGATCTATTGGGCTAGTGATTCCTCCACGGTATCCAAATGGAGAGTTCTAGTATACAACTGGAAATGTAAGACTCAACTCAGTAGAAACTCTGGAGGGTCAATTTTAGAAAATGTTAGTGCACAGGAAGTATTTAAAATCACTTGATCGACAAGATAGGGTATAAAAAAACCAGAACACGGGGCCAAGAACTAATGCTTTGAGAATGATTACCCAGAGAGGATAAGAGGAAGAAAGGAAGTGGAGAAAGAGACCAAAGAGTAGTAAAAGATATGGTAAGAAAATGAAGAGAGTCTATTAGAAAACATACACACATGCACAGAACAAACTGTTTTTAAAATGATCAGAGTGGTCAAAAGAGCTTAATGCTGTAATCATATGCTTGAGTATAAAGATTGACCAAACTCTAATTTATTTGATAATTGGGTGTTGACCAGTGATATCTGAGTGACCAGTTTCAGTGTAGTGGCTGAGAAGAAGCATATTTTAAAGTCAAATTCCTATATATATCAGGAGGTTAACCTAAGTGAAGTTCTAGGATGTACAATAAAAAGAAATGGTGAGGGGTGCGGATGTGACTCAGTGGTTGAGCATGGGCTTCCCACAAACGAGGTCCCTGGTTCAATCCCCACCCCTGGTTCCTCAAAAAAATAAGGTGAGACCTGTGCCAAGCTAAAGGTCATATGTACCATTTTTTATTTTTAATTAGTAGGACGGGAAAGGAGAAACATGTCTGCAGTCCATGAATAAGCATTCTCTGCATTAATGAATGAGTGTGTTATCAGGAAGTGAAATAAATCTGGACTAATTCTCCAGTTCTGATGAAACAAGTGAAAGCAGAGAAAGAATTTAAGGAGGATGCAGGAGCAAAGGAAAAGGGATTTCTTTTTAAAATACTGTACAGAGTATTTGTAGGTTGAAGGTAAACATTCAGTGTAAAAATATAAAGATGAGGGTATGTTTTATGACTATAAAATTATGACTAATTTTACTTTTTTAAAAGGAGGTACCACAAATTGAACCTGGGACCTTCTGTATGGGAAGCAGGCACTCAACCACTGACCAACACCTGCTCCCATGAAATAATGTCCTGATCCTTAAAGTAATCACATTGGAAAGCTATGTTTTCTCATTGATGGTATCATTGTTCAAAGTATTTTTGAAACAACTTGTTTTTAGGAAGTTAAATGGAATCACTTTATGATTCCCACAAGAATATCCATATCATTAGTTGATAGGCATACCATTTTTGCGACAAAATATTCTTATCAAACTCAATATTTATCCTGATTCATCCAAATTGCTTTTGGATACTTTAAAGATGACTATATGTCATAACTGTTGATGACCTTGAGTCAGTTTCAGTAAAATGTGTTTTTCAAGGAATTTGTCCAATTCGTCTACTGGGTCGAATTTACTGCCATGGAGTTATACATAATATTCCCTGATTGCCTTTAAATGTCTGTAAGATCTGTAGTGAGATTCTCTATTTCAAGCCGGATATTAATTATTTGTGTTTTCTCTTTTTCTTGATAACCTTTGCTAAAAGTTTATCAATGTTACCAATATTCTCAAAGAAATATTGGCTTTGTTAATTTTTGGCTTTGTTAATTTTATCTATTTGTTTATTTTTTAATTGATATCTGCTCTTATCTTTATTAATTCCTGAGTTCTACTTACTTTGGGTGTATCTTGCTCTTCATTTTCTAACTTGTAAGATAAAGACTTAGATCATTGATTTTATGCCTTTCTTCTTTTCTATAGAGATATTTAAATATATAATTTCTCTCTAAGCACTGCTTGATATATTGGATTTTCATTACCATTCAGTTAAAAGGTTTTCTAATTTACAATTGTTCCTTTGATCCACAGGTTATTTAAAAAGAAATTAGTTAATTTTCAAATATTTGAGGATTTGTTTTCTGATATCGTTATTGATTTCTGATTTAATCCTGTTGTGGTCAGAAAATGTACTTTGTAAAATTTAATTTTAAATTTATTGAGATATTTTATGACAGCTTATGGTAAATCTTAGTTAAGACCCTATATATAAGTATATCTTTCGAAGTTTAAATGTACTTTATAGATTTGGGATTGAATGTTCTATAAATATGAATTAGAAGCAATTGGCTGATGTTGTTGTCTCTTCACTGATTTTTTTTTCATCTGCTTGTGTGGTCAGTTACTGAGAAATGTGTGTTATAATCTTGGACTCTCTGAAGATTTGTCTATTTCTCCTTTTGGTTCTATAAGTTTTGCTTCATGAATTTTAATGCTCACTTATCAGTTCACATATATTGAGGATTGTTATGCCTTTCTGATGAAATGCTCCTTTATTGTTAGTTAACGTTCTACTTTATCTCTGGTAATACTCTTTGTTTTGAAATTTAGTTTTTTAGATATTAGTTTAGCTACTCCAGCTTTCTTATGCTTACTGTTTGCATAGTATAATTTTTCATCATTTTTCTTTCAATCTATCTATGCTTTTATATTTTAAATGAATGTATTATAGGCAGCATGTAGTTGGGTCTTGCTTTTTTATCAGTCTGATAAATGAGGCGTTTAGTTCATTTATCATTCCTGTGGACATTCAAAAGGATATGATGAGGGAGTTGGAAGCAAAGCCAAAAGAATTTCTGATATGTATGAGCAGTAGAAGCTTCATTGGAATAAATGTGACCATTTTGAAGGAGACAATAAGGATCTATTAATAATTTAAATGGATCACATTTACGAGCGTTCTCATTTGATGTGCAGTATTTCGATGGAATATTTTGACACTTGACATATTTTTGTTTCTGCTTCTTCATAACTTAATTACACTCCATTTCTTCACTCATTTATATGGTTTCCAGCTTATGTTGGAGAATCCTCCTTACTTCCTTTCACATATTTGATTATATCTGAGTTCCTAAAGATCAGATGGCAGCTTTCAGTTTATAAGAAGCCAAGAAAAGGCACATTCCTCATATTTTTATTCAATTAATTTTGGCAGGGTTTCTTTTTGCCAGCTTATTCACTTCACATGTGAACAAAAAAGAGAACAATAAGTATTTTTAAAAAATAACAGTCTATGTGGAATCACATTACATTTGGCTTCCGTGGACTACATCTGATTATAGATCTGACAGATGTAAATTAATATGGTAGCACCAGTGAACTCATTTAATGACATATTTTCCTGTAAGTATTTTTATTTTAGCAACATTTATTCTTAGTACACTGAAAGTTTTTGAATAGTTGTACTTGCTACTCTGACATTAAATGGCTCTAATTGATCTCCTACTCTAAGGTAGATGGAAGTGGGTTGGGCAGTAACATTTGAGTTACTTGCTACATTTTCTGTGCAGTAAATATAACAATTATTCTCTAACTGGAAGACCATAATAAGCAGGGAATATATATATATTCTAAAAATTCATTAATTTGGTAGCTTAATGGATATTTATAAACTATTTCTTATCCATATACATTTGATTATGGGAGAATTTATCTACAGAAACAGAAGTAAAATCCAAATAATCTGGTTCTTATTTTAATGTTCTTCCCAATACCGTAAACTCTAACAATTTTCCCCTTATAATATTTTCTCCTTCTTTTTGTTCATAGGTCAGGCTTCATCATTCTTGGCTGGAATAATGTAAATGTCCTAGCTTGCTTCCCTACTTTTAGTCTCCACATACTATAAATAATCTTAAACATCTCTTGCAGGTTCATTTTTTCTTAAAATTTGGATCATTTTGGCAACCCTCTATCAGCCAAATAGTTTAGGATGCTTTAAATATTTCAAACACGTCCACATTCAAAACTGTCACCATGTGAAGTCATAACAATCCAGCATCAGAATTCTGACTGTGAATTTTCCAGGCTTTGTCTTCTTTTTGTCCTGTCTCAGTTGGCTCTATTGTTCACACAGCAATGCAATTTAAACTTTGGTTTCTCTCAGGTCTCACCTTCATTGGGCTTTCTGTTTGAGTCTATCATCCTCACTTATTCTCCATTTGAATCGAAAAACTCAACTCTTGTTTCTAAACATGTGGAAAATTTTCCTTGTTTCTCCCCACACACTAGTATTAAGACCCATTTTTAAAAAAACCCTATTTTTAGAACATTACAACAAGGCTCCCAATATTATAGCAGAAACTTGAACTTTGCCATGATATGATTCCAAATATAACTTACTCTAAAGTCAATGTACTAAGACCCAATCTAAAGAAGGATATAGTTTCTCTTTATTTTGAAGCCTCACGTGTATGAGACAGAAGTTGGGGATGGGAGGAAGTTCTAAATGGCAGAAATCCAACTCAAATAGGTTTAAGGACAGAAGATAATCTGTTGTTTCACACATTTGGAAGTCCAGTTAAGGTTGGCTTCTGTGATGGCTGTATTGTATTCAACAGTTCAAATAATATCAACATTCTCTCCTCCCTGACTTTTACCTCTCTCTTGCTTTCCCTCTCTCTGTATTTCTGCTCTGCTTTATTCATAATGGGATTAGGTGGCAAAAAAGCAACTTCTCTATCCCCATATTTTTCTCTGTAAAATGTAAGATTGTTCCTCATTTGGAATATTTTGGGCTGCTAGCCCATTTGCGATCCATGATATGATGGAATAAAATTCACAGATTGATTTTTTTTCTTACCCTATTTGTAGAACATTGTTAGCTATCTACCTATAATCTATTCTCTTCTTCTGCCCACTCTTAGGGTGAACCTTGAATTTGTTAAAACACTCATCCCTCTGCCATGTGATTCAGAGAACACTGATCCTATTCTTAGCCCCAGGGATAAATCCTGCAAGTCTATACAAAATATGATAATCCCTTTCCTTTTGATAATGGTATGTTTTAGATGAGGCATGTGACCTAATTCTGGCAAAAAAATATATGAAGGATAGTCAGCAGGGAGTGGAAGGCTGTCTTGGAAGTGGCTTACTTGGTACTAAGAAAGAGAATCAAGAATATATCATCGTTTTTTCTCTCTCTGGACATTGTCATGTCTGAATGTGATTGGTACTACTGGGGTGTAATCACCAAAGTAATGACCCAAGGATGATACCATCACAAGGAGGAGGGAAAAGTCAAGAAAACCACAGAGAAAGAGAACTTGAATCCTGAGGAACAAAGCCTGGTGTTAGCACTGCTTCTCTCAATCCAGATATTCAAGCTAAACCTTTATCATTTAGGCTAGTTTGAGTTGATATATATTTTTTTGAAGTTAAAGCATCTTCATTGATACATGCCTATAATACTTTAGGGGTGTGTGTGTGAATATTTGAGGGTATGTGGTGAAGGAAATTTGAATGGAAGCAGATGAGAGTCTCAGATTAGTGATTTAAAGCTAAGAGTCTGTCTTAATTTGCCAGGCTGCTAAAACAGATACCATACAATGACTTGGCTTAACAACAGGAATTTATTGAATCACAGTTGGCAAGATTTGGAAGTCCAAAACCAAGGCATCAACAAGGCTATGCTTTCTTCCGAAAATCTGCAGTGTTCTGATGCTGGCTTGCTGCAGTCCTTGGGATACCTTGGTTGGCAACTCTGCTGCCCATCTCATGGTGATTTCTCTGTCCTCGTGTCTGCTCTTGCAGTTTCTGCTGACATCTGGCTTCTGGTTCTTCTTGTGTTCCTTTGATTTCTGACTTCTGGTTTCTTCTCTTTATTAGGCCTCCAATAATACAGATTAAGACCCACCGAGATTCAGTTGACCCACACCTTACCTAAAAATATCATCTTAAAATGGTCCTAAATACACCCAAAAGAATGCAGATTGAGTTTAAAAACATGTCTTTGTTGGAGTACATAATTCAATCTACCACAGTCTAAAATTTCCTTCTTTGAAGGCCAAGAACTATGGAGTTGCATGAAAAAATAAGTAATCATCTGTTTGGATATATAAATGTGGCTATGAAAAAAATAAAATCCTGAATCACATAAAACACAAATAGAGGAGAAAAATATGTTTTACAGTTATTATCCTCTAATAACAGATACAAATTCATATTGAGGTAGCTTCTATTTTGAGTGGGAATAAATGGAAAGGAGTTGTATTTCAGTAGTGATTAACAAGGGGAAAATATTTTTATTGGATCCTGTGTTGGGAACTAAAAGTTTATCCCAAGGTTCAAAGTTTCTTGTGGGAAAAAAAGCCACATTTTTAATGATTATTTTATATAAAGTGGTTTAAATATTCCTGCGGAATGGAAAGGTGAAAAAAACACTGGAGAAGTCAATGACCCTGAATTATAAATATGACCCCCAAATCTCAAACATTCAGAACTGTAGCTCATTTCAACTTAGGGCTGTGTGATGGGGTTAGGAGGGAGAGAAAGAAAAGCAGCAAAAAGAGGGAATGTTGATGAAAAGGAAGAAGAGAACACAAATTGAGCTTGTTTTCTAAAATGTGGAAAGTGTTAATCACCTCAAAGGTTTTATTATTCAACACAACTTGGAGGCTTAATTATGACAAGGAGCTCTATAGACTGTGTGTGTGTGTGTAGCTGTTGTTCTGTAGGAGCCCAGAACTCCCCAAATTAACTTTTCAAAAGTTCACTAAGTAGAGAAACAGCCTACTGTTCCTCTTTCGCCTACTTGGCGAAAGAGGAATTTAGAAGCTGTGATTGAAAATCTGGTGGCATTTAGCAGCAAGGGACCAATTTCCTGCTTTCCCTGATATACAGTGGTTGGCCAAGCAGTGCATGTTTTCCTGTAAACTCCATCTTCCAGCTCCCTCCCTTCATCCTTTTTTGAATGGCATGCTCTGTCTTGAAATGTCAAGTCTCACTGTGCAATTATGTAATTCAACCTCTACACTAATCAGGTGATTATGCAATTAGAAAAATCCTAAGGTTTTAGCTGTTTGCTCCTTAATCTTCCCTTGATGGCCTGGGCTGTGTAACTCTGCACAAAAGTTTTTCCAGAACTGAAGAGCGTCCCATGGACATTCCCTTCTACAGTCCATCTGAAATATGAAATCTAGCTTATAGACTCAGTGTCTTTGAACTAAGAACATTAACAAATCATTATCACAATAGGATGTTGACTTAAGAATAAAGCCATACAAAGTTTTCCTAGAGATATGCTGCTTGGCCACTTTCATCTCTCAGGAATGGCTTTGTATTATACATGCTTCTAGTATTTCAGTAAACTATACATTGGGGTTTACAAAGTGAATGAACTTCACATTTAAGAAAAGAATAGCAGAGAAAAAGAAATATGTGACTAAAATGTGACTTGGTAGACAAAATGGTAAAGATAGTCAATTTCTACATCTGGGAAATCACAGCCAAGTAAACATTATACATGTGTGACTCAGATATTTTGTGATACAATGACTAAAAATTAATGTTTCCAGTCATTCGGGTGAACAAACAAATGTTTGAGACATCTGATCACATCAATGATCTAAATTCTAAAGAGAGAAAATATGGTAGTGTTATCTGTTTTAACAAAATTAAAATACAAATTTTAAATTGTATTCAGAACAGTGGGTCATGTAAACCTGGAATATGTGATTAAATTTTAAGTGGATACCTGCCTGGTAAATTTCATCCATTTTTCCTCTTTCCCTTTTAACCCACTTTGATAGATCCATTTGCTACTAAGGACAGTTTTAGAATTATTATGGGATTAGAGCTATGAAATGTATCCCACAGAAAAGCAAAGAAGAACAAGGTTAGATAACAAAAAAAACACAAACCTTCCATAATCTCAAATCACTTTCTGTTTCTGAAATTTAAAATAGAATCAACAACAAATTTATATAAAAAGCAGAACTAGCACTTTAAGATGTCTACCTTACTATTCATTTGTTATTCATCATTCCTGTATCCTAGAGAGGATACAGGAAGCCTCATTAAAAAAATTTAGCAAACTATACTTATCTCCTCTATTGACGTTTTAGCTATACCTCTGTGTTTTATTTTTTAGTGGTTACTCTAGGGATTACACTATGCATCCTTAACTCATTTCAGTTTACCATATATTATATTCATTTTATATCACTTGAGTATAATGGATGAACGTCACAAAAATGTAATTCCATGTATATCCTCCCATCGCTTGTACTATTGTTGTCCTATATCTAATTTATAAATGTATTATAAACCACACAATACAAATTATTTTTGCTTTAAAAATAACCAGTTATCTTTTAATATAATTACAAATTATGGGAAGTGTCTTATACATGTATTTACTATTTCATAACTCTTCATTCCTACATGTAGATCCTTTAATTTCAGTCTAAGTTACTTCTTTTAGCATTTTTTTACAGAGTTGGTCTGCTGGTGATAAACAAACTTCACTTTTGTTTATTTGAAATTGTATTTATTTGCCTTTGTTTTGAAGGATATATTTATTGGACCTAAAATTCAAGCCTGATAAAACTTTTAAAATGTCATTTGATTGTCTTTTGGTATCTACTTTCCTCTGTATGTAATGCCCTCCCACCAGAGGTGGCTCTGGAAGATAGTTTTAATATTCTGAATTTATCATTGGTTTTCAATAACTTGATTATGGAATGCTTAGGTGGTTTTCCTTCCATCTATCCTGCTGAGATTTGTTGAGATTTTGACATCTTGGTTCATATTTTTCATCAGATTTGGGATGATTTTCAGGCATTTTTTCTTAAAAAGTTTTTCTACCCAAGTTTCTCTCACATTTTAGTCTGGGACTCCAATTACATGTATGTTAGATTGCTTGACATTTTCCCCAAGGTATACTGTGATGCTGTTTGTTTGTTTTTATTATTTTTCTTGCTTTTTTATCCTTTTCCCTTTCTGTGCTTCAGTTTCGATTGTTTGGATTGCTCAGTCTTGAACTTTGAACTTACTAATGTATTATTTTGTACTGTACAAACTGCTGAAAAGCATACCCAGTGCCCATTTTATTTCATATATTGTATTTTTCTCTCTGTACTTTCCATTTGTTCCTTTTCTTTTTTATTTATTTATTTTTTTAAAGAATTATTTATTTTATTACATATCTCCCTTCCCCCCAGCTGCGGCGACGCGCTGAGACTGGTCACTGTGCAGGCGCGGCTTTCCCCGCTTGTGGGCGCCTTCTGCTTCCATTCACGGCCGGCTTTCAGTTCGCGGGTGGCTGGCTGCGCTCCATTCGCAGGCGACCTGCCCTGCCCGTGGCGGCTTTTGCCCTGTCCGTGGCAGCTTTTTTGCCCTGCCCACGGCGGCTCTGGCCCGCCCATGGCGGCTTGCCATTCTCAAGGCGGTCTGCCCACTAGGAGAGGTCCCCGGGAACCGAACCCGGGGCCTCCCATGTGGTATGCCGGCGCCCTATCCACTGGGCTATCCAGCCGGCCCTGTTCCTTTTCTAATTGTGTTCATTTCTCTACTGAGATTCCTCATCTTATCACTTAATATATCAATAATATTTACCTTTAAATTCTTTAGCCAATTTGTCAAAATCATTTTAAAGTCTTTTATCTGATAATTACAAGTTCTCTGTTATGATTCAGTCCATTACAATTGCCTAGTCCAAACTTCTTTATCCTCTCCTCGGTCGTCTCCTCTATTAGGAGTCACATTGTCCTTCCTTTCTGTATGTCCAGCAAATTTTAATTAAATGCTAGACAATTTGATGCTCTATTGTTAAAAGTCTGTATTTCTTTAAATAGTGTTGAGTTTTATTTTGGTTGGCAGTTAATTTTGCAATGGGTGTGCTTGATTACGTTGAGGCTTTGTTTTGGTTTTGTCAGGAAAGGTCTAGAGTAATCCTTATCTGGGACTAGAGTTGCAGTACAACTAACCAAAACTATCTGGGGTTCTAAATTGAATGCCCAGTGTGATAAGCAAGATCTCTCCACTTCTGTTGGCCAGAAGTCCAAAGTTTCCCAGCACTGTGCATTCTTTGAAATATATGTTCAATGCAGAATTCTTGAATTGATCTTCTCTTCCAGGTTTCTTGGTGTCTCAGCTTGGTTATGCACAATTTAGTGTTTGGGGGCTCTTTGTGCAGCTTTCTTCTCTCTTGTACTATGTCCCATATCTTCCTTTTGCTCTACAGCCCCAGACTCTTATATCAACTTCCTTATCTCACTGAGGACTGTCATGGAATCTACCTGTCTATACTGAAATGTGGAAACTGAATCCAGGTAGAAATCTGATACAATTGTAGGGCTTACTTCATGTGTTTTTCTGCTCTGAAGGATTAAAGCCCTTTATTCCTTTTCTATCACACCTGAAAATTCTTGCTTTATATACTTTGCCAATTTTTATAGTGGACTACATCATGAAGGTTTGTCCATATCAATTACTCCATCATTGCTGGATACCTCAATGCTAAATATCATCAAAAATGTTTAAATAAGTAAATTGCATTGTAATTATATTAGATCAGTGAAAGAACCAGGAATTATACCAAGGTGATAGTATAATTGGAGCAATTTACTTACTCTAACTCAGTTTATTCATCTGTAAAATGGGATTAATGACATCTAGCTCAGAGGTGTTCTATAAAAGAAATGTAAAATGTTTGTTAATGTGCTTTATAAACCTTTATTCATTTTATTTTCTGAAAATATAAAATATAGGTACTGGAGACAATTTTTCATAGTTCTCTCATATTTCAGCATGTCTTAGGGGGTGTTTCTATAGCAGACAGACTTGGAGTCTAGAAACAAGGTTTCCTTCTGAAGCCAAGGGCACATTGGAAGATAGAGATAGTGTCTCCCTTTGAAGCCAGAGGTAGTCATACTTATTGCTCATTATAAAAGATTTGGGTTCCCCCAAATCAGGATTCCTCTCTGGTAATATAACCCACCAAGTAGGCAGGTATCACCAGGCATCACACTGTGAAACCTGGAGCTCAGGTAAGTGGCATAGGAATGGCTGATACTCTGGCTACTGCTATTTACGTAAGAAATAAAATCCCTTCTCTCTGATCCAGGAGTCTTTATATTTTCTACCAGAATATATGAAGGCTAAATTGGTACTTTTTGTCATTAGGCAGGCATCCTTTTGGGATAAATTGGGTCTAGTTTAGCCTATAAATACAAAGCTAGATTTCACGTGATCTTGAAAATTTTATTGCTATTATTAAATTACATCCTGCTAATATATTGGCATCCTGTGATTAAAAGAAAAAAATGATATGCTGATTTTGGTATGTTTTGTATTTCCTAGCCAACAACAGACTAAATGAGAGGCAGTGAAGAAAATGCTATATTTAAGCCAGTACTCATTTAAAAACATATTCCAGGAAAATTCTATCTTTACGAAGTAAAAGGAAATTTGACCTTCTTGCTACTACACATGTTATGTAAATAAAAATCAGTGCAGCCTTCAAATTAGAATTTATTTTGAAAAAGAAATATGATTTGAAAATGAAGAAGTCAATGGCATTAAAATTAATGCACATTTCTCTAGAGGTTCTAATATGCTAACTTTTAAATATTTTCCATTCTGGCCGAAAACAAAAGGAAAACCTTCTTTATCTACCCTTTCTAGTTTTGCAAACTACAAGCACACAAGGTTTGAGTTAGATTTCCCAAATTAAGAATGTTGAGATATATTTAATTAACTAGTGAGGTTCATTTAAACAATGCCCTTAGAGATCATTTTTCTTTGTTTTCTACTTTACCTAAAAGGTCTCAAGACATTTAACCAATATGTTGTGCAGTAATTCTTCAGAGTAAAAGATATAAAGACCATTGTAATCCTAGGAATGGGAGCATCTCACAGACACATGCACATTTCTTCACCCTAGAATAGATTCAATTCTGTTGCAAATAAAAACAAATATGGAAGGCATCAACTCTCAAATTATTCTCAACGGCCTCTGAGCTATCAATCCCATGTGCCTAGGGTTATTACTCTCCCACAAGCCCAAAGACTATCTCTTTGCTCCAATTAAATGAGATCCAAATGAACTCCATTTTAATCTCAATGCTGAATTACAGATAAGCATCTTAAATACAGACGCTAAAATAAGAAAATAAATGTCATAGAAATTTCAATCCAGGAGAGCTATTAGGGATTATTTTCCTTATTCCTTTATATAAAGAACAGAGTATGTCAGGGATTTGCCCCCAGCTTATATAGATATATAATGGTGGGATCACTGTGGAAAATTTCCAGGTCCCCAAATAATATTGTGTAAGCCTTGTTGCGTTATGGAAAATTAATACATTTTAGTTTTCTTATTTGCCTGTGTCTTTCAAAAGGATCAATTATTATATAGGGTTTAAAATGTTGGAAAGGGGGCTGGGCTTTAAAAATTATTTTGTAATCAAAAGTCCAATGTGTTCTCTTTAAGGGAATAAACCGAGACTGTAATTTAAGTCAGATTTGAGTGCTCCAATATGTAGTTTTATTGGATTTTCAATTATAATTAACAGAATAATAACTAAAGATGTAAACAGAAACAGAAATGACTGTACTATCAAACACCTGCTTCATAATTATTTGAACAACAAAATGTTTTTGAGTCTCCCACTTATTTATAATCCTGGCATGTTTTTCTTAAATGCCTGTCTATGTATCAATCTGCTTAATTATTTTTCAGCTCTCCATGACACAAAAACAGCTCAAAAAATAATCTGATCCAGGTGACAAACTAGAAGCAATAAGACTATTATTGGGAGGTCAGTCTAAGCAACTACATTCGAAAGACTAGGCAAATGCAAAAGTATTTGAAATTACCTCTGATTTGAATCCTTAGTCAAAAGGTATTTCAGTGACCCCAACATATCTATTAGGACTTAGATTCACTGGATTTATATAAATCTTATAACCAGAAGATGGAAATGACTTGGAAAACTATCATTAGGAGACGATTGCTGAATAAAAGCAGACCTCCGCCATTCTCCCATAAAGGAGGCTATGTACAATTTTCATTTGGCATCCTAACAATCTTATATTTGGTTTGAGCAGTACATTTTCATTTCATTCATCATTTAAAGACAGATAATCAGAAAGTCATTACATTGGCCGAAACCAGACCTTTCGCTCGATTGTATCGTAATTGAGCACTGCAGAGCGTGTGCCAGATCTAATGGATAATGAATATATTATGTCAGTAGAACTGCCTCAGTGAAGCTCCAGGGAAATAGTCAGAGGGGCCTGTGGTGGTGACATATAGGGTCAGCGATGTTGCGCTGATTTACAGATGGAGTGATTGTGTAATTGGGTAATCAATGATGGGTACTGCGCTGTTTGTGGTTATCTCCCTTGACAAATGGGGAGACTGTATGAGTGGACATGTCAGCACTTAATCAACATAAGACCTTGGGATTGAACTCATAGTTATTGTTGTTGTTGTT
>PVKH010004896.1:0-22766 GCA_004027955.1 Chaetophractus vellerosus | reverse complement strand
AAGAAGTAGGCTATATAAAAAAATACTGTATAGACCAAACTTTGGCTGGACCATTTTATGTGTATTTAAAAAGAAACAAAAACAAAACAAACAAAAAACTAATTATTGCAGAATTTAATAATCTTTTATCTAATTTTATTACATGTTTCTCAAAGACTTTAGTCTTATCAAAAATGATTTTGTGATTTTTCTATGCTTTTGGCAGGATTATCAGACACAAAATAATGTGGCAGTGATAGAATACATTTATATTTAATTTATTTAGGTAAAATAAATTTAGAATAAGTTTAGCAAACAACTCAATGAGGATGGTGCCCTATGGATTGGAAGGAAGTGAGAATTAATGCAGGAAGATCATTTAAGGGTCACAATTTGTAGTACATGTAACACATGGTGATAGCAATAGAGTGGGAGTGAAATGGATCATTCGCTATATACTTTGGAGGTACAAGCAAGAGACTTTCATGAATTGGATGTGAGGAGGAAATGAAGAGAAGAGAAAAATCAAGATGACTTACTCTTGAGCAAATAGGTATTCAAGGGAGATTAGAGGAGGAACAATTTAAGATTAAGAGTAAAATCAAAGCCTTGTACAGTTTGGGGCATATGAATTTTGAAGATATTTTCGAGAACTCCAATTAGGGGTGTTCTGGAGACAGCTGTATTTGTGGGTGTGGTGTTTTGAGGCAGCTATCATAGCTAGAGATAAAATCTTGTCATCTTGAGTAATAGCATTAAGTTAATATATGCTACTTACATTATTTAAACCTTTATCCTTTAGCTTCTCTAATGCCCTTTTTCTAACATATTTAAATCTCCAGAAGTAAATATTTAGCAACAGCAAATATAATTCCATGTAATAAACATATAGGGGATACAGAGCTAAATCCCATGAACTTGGTCATTAAGGAACACAACTTTGAGGATATTTTATACACAATGAAAGACAGTATATGATAAATATACCATAATTATGATGCAAATAAAATGCTGCAGAACTCCAGCAGAGGCAGCATTCAATTTCATAAATATTAACCCAAATAGTGGTTGAGTAAGGAAAGTGTATAAAGAAAAGATAAATAACAAAGAGAGAGCAGAAAAAAGGAAAGAAGTCTAGGAGCATAAACAATAGCTAAAATGCATTTTTCAGGGACAGGGGATGTTGGAAGTAATTCATAGTTAACAGTACTGCATTGGTTGTTAGACTATTGGAGGGCAATCAAACCTAAGAAAAACTGTGACGGAGCAGGCTTGAAAGAAGATAAAGTAGGCTCATGGGCAGGGGTAATGAAGTTTATTCCTAGCATAATTATATGTCCTGTGTGCAGGAACCATTTGTGCTACCTGTGGGCCACTTAATAGATCTCATCAATTTCGCACGTGTCAAGAAAGAGTACCAACCTATGAGCCAAAGGAACATCTCACTGTCATCAGGTTGTTAATTTTAAATGTGGTACATTCTTACTACAAGGCTAATTTGAGAGTCACTGTTTCAGTGTAGAGTTAACTGCAGAAATAGAATGATGGGTCCAATAAACTTTACTAATTCTTAGCTAATTTTGACATCACTCAGGTACTGATGCTTACCTGAGTAAAAACAAGACTATTATATATAAATCGTACTTTGAATTTTATTGCCAGGAAATGGCAGAAGGTGAGAATGTGGCAATTGGCCTGATAAAGCAGTTCTTTGGTCCTGCCTCTCCTGTTTTGTGAAAGTGATGTGCAGTGGAGCCTTTGTAATCAGAAGCACAGTGGCCATTGGAAGCAGGGGCCATATCTATTCTCTCTAAATTGTGAAGATTTTAACAGCGAAAGCTGTGCTAAATGTATTGATGGATGTAAAAATAGTGCTATTGAAATTGGATTTAAATAAAGTTATTCTTTGTCATTGTTTGCCAGAGCTGCTATCACAAGTACCCCACAATGGATTGACGTAAACAACAGGAATTTATTGCCTCATGGTTTGGAAGACCAGAAGTCTTAAATCCAGGTCTCACGGGCCATGCTTTCTCCTGGAGCCTGTGCCCTTGTGGTGCTGGGTGGCTGCAGGCCTTGGGGACCTGAGCTTGCTTCTCTGCCTCTGCACTTGGCTTCCTTGGTTGCTCAGTTGTCTGTGTCACTGTCTAGGTTTCCTGTCCTTCTATGGGTTCCAGCCATGGATTAAGGCCCACCTTGATTCAATTTGGCCTCATCTAAATAAGATTTTCAAAGATCCTATTCACAATTAGTACATACCTAATGGTAATGTTTTCAAGGGTCCTTTTTACAAGTGGGTTCATACTAACAGGAACATGATTTTTGGACATGTTTTTTTTGGGGAACATGATTCAATCTGCAAATTTCTTCAAAAAAATAAAATAGAAATAGGAATAAAATTTAAAAATTATTTATATTGACTACCTAAATATTAATAAAGTAACAAGAGAAGAACAATTATTCTGCATATAGCCTTATTTGTATTTTTTTTCTCATTTGTATTTTAACCAACTGAAACTTCTTAGCCCTGTCTCTAATTTGGTTTCACTGGTATTTTTCTGAAGAAGTTATTTTCCAATAGGATTTTTAACTTTCTATAAAATTTCTAGAAATCCTCAAAATTACATTTTGTGGTTAATAAATTGAAAATTTTTGATACCTTCAATATAGAGCAGAATATTTTTTCATTGAAAAAATACTCTCTAAATGAGCTAAGACACTTGGTTAACACAATTTTTGATAAATCAAAAATATTCTCAGTTCTAACTTATTTTTGTATTGTACTGTATAAGTATTTCAGCACAATTTTTTTTTTACAGAAATTGTCTTTTTTCCTTCATTTAGAATTCTTTTATCCAATAAGAAGTTTTATAACAGAGAACTCATCAAATAGGTTGCCTCTATTCATGATCTTTTGAATGGTTTGCCAAATTTAGATGCTGAAAAATTATAGGTCTTTAGAATTATATTCCAATCCTGTACAGAATAGAAATATTCTGAAATTAGGAATTCCATCAAAACCTAAACAGAACTTAAATATATTGTAAAATTAGGAACTTGATCAAAATATTATTCCCCCAAATTAAGATATTCTAAAGTATATTAGAATATTCCCTCTTTGCGCTCTCATTATTTAATTTGTTCAGTTCCTTCCTTGCTTTTGTAGATATACATTTCAGTGCATTCCTGTTTGAAAGTTTTGTTAACAATAATTGCTGTTCCCTATAAATTTCAAGAGCTGAAGTGTTGGAATGTTCCATTTATTGAATATTATAATTGAAGATCTCCAGCCGATTTTGAAAAATAACATACATCCAAAATTTAGAAGATTCTTAGAAAAAGCAGTTATTCAATCAGAATGAGGAACAGCAAAGAAAAATGTCTATTGCTATGCTCAGATATCTTTTTTTTTTTTGATTAAGCATCAGCTTTGTCGCAAAATTTTGTAGTACAGTTATTCTAACCATGTATGTATAAAATATCGGTAAATATTGACATCTAAACTTGTATTTTGATTTGTAGAATATTTCAATTTGGACTCAGCTGTGAATGTTTTGACCAAATTCAAAGTACATTTCTGCTTGATAGATTTCTTAATTTAGTGAAAATCATGTTTTTGGTATGATGATATTCTCTACAATATTTGTACTATCATGGAAAAATTACCTTCAATGTAGCCATTTTTAACTAAAATAATTGTTTTCACAGTTCTGTCAGATATTTCACCTTTGAAAAAATGAACTTTACTTAGGGTAAAGTAAGCTTTACTTTGGCTCATTGAATTGGATATAATGATCAAATTCTTATAAAAATTTACTGATTTTGTATTTGAGTCATTGGATAGCAATCACTAATGCAGTTATAATTTAAATGCTTACAAAATTCTTTTCCTGCTAATAAAACCAACACATTAACAGCTGTTGCTGAATTTCATGTATTTATTCAAGAAAACAAAATGGAAAATGAGCAAAATTAACTTAGAACAGTCATTTGTTCTAGATGAAGAGTCATTATTAAGATAGTTATCTGTAAAAGCATCTTTTGCAACTACATATTCTAAATCATTGTCTTTGGGGATGGTCTTATTAAAATAATTAAATACCTTTGAAATAGATGCTAATGTCCTTTAGGTAAATTGTTTTTTTGGTTTTCATGTGGACATGACCAAGAAAATTTGAGAAACGAAAATTCTTTTTATAATATTTTAATTCAATATTCATTTTCAGTTTTATTAGTTTATTTATGCTGAAAGAGTTTAAATGCAACCTTAAAATTATTTATTAAATACTAAATAAATAATTATAGATTCATACTGTAAAATAAAACTGGTTTAGGAAGGATGTTCTGATTACTCTCTGTATACCTTATAGTAGGACTGATCAGTTTTTGTGTCCCTTATGTATTTCACATTAACCTAAATGTAATTTCCAAGATATTATCTATGGGCATGGGAGGCTGAGCTTGTTTAGCTGATCCCGTATTTATCAGCAATGTGGTTCCCCTGTGATTAACTTCTTGAGGGGTTGAAAGCACTAATTCAAGTTCCTAGAGTTTGGACAAGATGCTGCTTTTAATGCTATCTTCAGGGCTCGACTTCTGAACCCCATTTGCCACCCCTGCATCAACTCTGATGCTTATCAAGTGCAAAGTGGTTTTTATTGGAATCAATATTACTATATTTGGTCATCTAGGTTAGTTAGTTGCATAGAAGAGATGACTTTTCTTCATGTTGAACTCTGAGTCCAGATACCTTCATCCACAATTAGACCCAACCTCCTGCTGAAGGAAAGATCTAGGTGAATTCTACAGCTCATTGCTGTATTTGGCCATGAGTTACTGCTTGTCAAATGCTGTGTTCCTCAGAAAGTAGACTCTGATATGGTGATTAGCATGAAGGACATTTCCTAGGGAGTGTTCTTGGTAACAACATGTGTGGAACGGAAGGGAAAGGAGTAGGATTGAGCAGAAGCAGAAATTCAGGTGCATCACAATCTCAGTGGTTGTCGTAGCTGATCCTATTGGGAGTTCTAAAGATGGGATGACCCTTGTAAGCTGTCCTGTATTGGGGTCAGTTGGCCAGGCTTTTATAACGCCATGTTAGATTCAGAGTCCAGAGTGCTAACCATTAAGCCATGGGGCCTCTGATTATAACCCATGTTCACCAGTTATTGGATGGGGGCTGTCCCATGAAGAGGATGTAACCTTGAGTTAGGCAGCTCTTTTCAGCTAAGGAAAAGAAGACTAAGACCTGAGGGCTGTTTGACAAAAGTACTCCCAGCAATTGGGGTAATATATTCCTGAAGGGGAACTTAGCAGTACATCACAGGCCCTACAACACTGCCCTTTGATGCACTAATGGAATGCTTCTGTTATTGACTTTTTTCCCAACGTGCCGAGAAACAATGTACAGAAAATCAGTGGGTAAAAGTGCCGAGGTCTTACCAAGTCTAATGCAGACCTGAAACCTGGATATGCCTACTTCCAAACTTTCTGTTAGGCTGTATAATTAATATCTTTATTACTTATGTAACTATTAGTCAGAATCCCACTACTTGTCATTAAAAGCATTCCCAACAAATATAACCAAATGGACACAGCTAAACCATTCAATGACAAAAATAATTAATCAAATATAAATCGTTGGCTTCAGATGGGGTGATCAGGCAAGGACTATCTGAGAAGATGGCATTTGAGCTGCAACCTGGCTAACAGGATGAGGGCAGCCCTGTGAGAAAGGGCAGAGCCTTCCCAGCAGGAGGAACAACTGCAAAATCCCTGAGACAGAAATGGATTTGGCAGGTTCAAGAACAGGATTTTGAATGGTGGAGTCAAAGTCCCAAAAGAATCTCTAGGGACTACAAAGTTGGGGCATGAAAGTGAGAGATTTGAAGATACCAGGTAGAGATTTTTTCTGATAGTCCAGGTCTTTGGAAAAGGTCGAAGTAAGAATGTGGGAATAGAGAAACAGAGTGTGCAGAGTCTATACCAGGAGAGAATTTGGCTTGCCAGGCTAGGCATAGAGTGTTTAAAATGTTCCAATGATTAGATTAGCCTTTTGTTTAGAGATAATGTTTTTTGGGGGGGATTTTTTCCCCCCACAAACATGATAGTATGCTCAAGAACATTTTAAATGTTAAAAAAGGGAAGGAGAAAAGAAAAATTATAAAATAAATGATTATGACACTTGGGAAGAAGAATATTTAGGTAAGAAGTTGTCTGGAAATTGCTAGAAGGAAAAAAAAAAGCAAAAACATAACTATGTTGAAAACAAGGCTTGCCTGCAGGGATGTGTGTATGTGCATGTGTGCGTTTATATAAATGCAAACAAGTAATAAATATAGGATTATAGCATCATAAATCTAGATTAAATGACAGGATCATAACAACAGCAGGGTATATCTTTCTTTTGGGAAAAGACCTGGCAGGAGTGGAGGTGGATTAGTAGTGTATGTCAAGAAGTTATATACTAGCTAGAAAATCTCCATAAAGATTTATCTGTCTTTTTACTTGCATGAAGATAAAAGAAAGATAAAACTGTTGAAAGAAAAATAAAAAGATTCCATGGACAAAAAATCCTTGAAAAAAGATGACTCAAGGGTTACAGAAAACTTTTAGATATTAAAGTCTGTGTAGACCAACGAAGCCAATTTGAAGATGAATTTGCTAAACTGCTGCCAGTGATCACTGAAGAATTATAGACAATGGGAAAGATTTTAGTGTCAGCCAGGGTTCATTCCAAGAGACAGAAACCTTTTAAACAGGCAGATATTTAATACAGTAAATTGGGTGCTTGCAAAATCATTGCAAGTTCTGGAGAAGTGACCTGGTCCTCCCCAAATGACTTAAATACTAGAGAACTGAATTATAATGGGAACACTTGCCTCTAAGACTGTTCTAAAACCACTGAATTTCCAGAACTCACTATTGTAGCTGAGTGTAGGAATCATAGAGCTGGAATGGTATACTTGTTACTGCTATCATTGCTATTCCATCATATTGGTCACTGGATACTGGAACCTGTGGTCCTGCCTCAACTACTCCTCTCACCAGGAAGCTAGAGAATGATATGAAATCACTGCTTGAGAAGGCAGCCTCACATCTCTACAAGACCTTGCTTGCCAACCAACAAATATCAGAGGATTATCACCCTCACTTCCACCTTGCAGATTTCTCATGAGTGTGCCTATGTGGCAGGACCTTACTGGAATCCAGAGGACTAACAGTAAAAGCAACTGGGGATTCTAGATTTAGCTTTCCAGTCTCTTCAGTACAGGAAGGCATGGTACAAGGGAGGTCAGATGGAGGTATAATGAACCGGTCCACAGTATTTCACATGACTATAGATAGGCAAAAGATCTAATTTTTTAAAAGAAGAAGAGGTTATAAGGGACACCTAAAGAACTTGACATTGATTCTCAATATATTGATTAGAAAAGATGCCCAGTGAGCCATTAAGAAAGGATGTAGTGATAAAGAGGAATAGAGGGGTTCATTAATAACAATAATAACAAATACCTTATTAAAGTGGACAGTTAAAGGCTCCCGGCTAGCTCAGTCGGTAGAGCATGAGACTCTTAAAGTGGACAGTTAGAGAATTGCATGGTTAAGGTGCACTCAGATTTTAACAAGGTTTACACATCAATCTTTTATGATATCATGGGATTGGCTTTAGATGGTGGTAGTGTTGTGTGGATTTGTAATTAGTTGAAAAATTAAAAACTGCTCATTAGTAGATAAATATCCAATTATAGCACATGCTGTAGAAATTTATACTTTTTCTTACTCTGCATTACATTAATGCCTTGGTCAAGAACATTGATTTTTTTTTTTTTATGTATTAGAGCAGTTGAAGGATTATGGAAAAATCATGCAGAAAGTAGAGTTCCCATATACTTCCATACACTCCCTTTTACCTATTATTAACATTAACAATTGATAAAACAATATTATTATAATTGTATGATTATATATAGCCCCTAGTTTACATTAGGGCTCGCTATTTGTGTTTTACAATTCTATGATTTTTTTTTTCCTGGTAATGCATATACAACATAAAATTTCCCGTCTTAACCAATTTCATATATACAATTAAAAGGTATTAATTATATTCACAATGTTGTGCTACTACCACCGCCATCCATTACCAAATTTTCCATCACCTCATGCAGAAATTGTGTATCAATTACTTATAACTCTCCATTCCTCAGCCCTTCTTCTGTACCTGGAAACCTGTATTCTAGTTTATGACTATAAATATGCATATTCTAATTGTTTCATATAAGGAGATCATACAATATTTGTCTTTTACCATCTGGCTTATTTCACGCAATACAAAAATTTCTTCATGGTACATCTACATTGTAGCATGTATCAGAAAGTGGTGTAGCATGGGATTGCTGGGTCATGTGGTAATTCTATACTTAACTTTCTGAGGAACCACCAAATTATTTTCCACAGAAAGAGCACCATTTTACACTTCTATCAACAGTGTACTTATGTTCTTATTTCTCCACATCCTAAGCACACTTGTTATTATTTTTTTTTTTAATAGAAGCCATTCTAGTGAATGTGAAAAGGTATTTTGTTGTGGTTTTGATTTTCATTTTCCTAATGACTACTGATGTTGAGCATCTTTTCATGTGCTCGTTGGCCATTTGTATATCTTCTTTGGAGAAATGTCTATTCAAATCTTTTGGCCATTTTTTTTAAATTGGATTGTCTTATGATTTTGTTGTTGAGTGATAGAATTTCTTTATAGATTCTGGATATTAAATCCTTATCAGAAATGTGACTTTCAAGTATTTTCTCCCATTGTGTAGGTTGTCTTTTCACTTTCTTCATAATGTCCTTTGATGAACAAAAGTTTTTAAGTTTGATGAAGTCCCGTTTATCTTTTTTCTTCTTCATTGCTCATACTTTCGGTATAAAGTCTAAGAATCCATTGCCTAATTCTGAAAATGTTTTCCTAGTTTTCTTCTAGGGCTTTTATAGTATTAGTTCTTTTTTAAAAAAATTAACAGCACTGCTTTATATATTTGAATATGATTAAAGGGGAAATTTTACATTGTATATATATATATAGTGTATATATATGTAATTTTTTAAAAATAAAAAAACCTAAAAAAAAACCAGGCTGTAAAAAACAAACAGGGAAGAGTAATGTAAACCATGGACTATAGCTAATAGTATAATTATAATATTGTTTCATCAATTATAACAAATGTATTTCACTAACACAAGTTATTAATAATAGGGGTTATATGGGAAAACTGTATTTCCTGCATGATTATAATTTTTTTTATTTTTTAAAAGATACTTAGGTTACATAAATTTTACATAGAATATGTGGGGGATTCTCATATGCCCCACCCCCCACACCTCCCACATTTTCCCACATTGGCAACATCTTTCATTAGTGTGCTACATTCATTGCAATTGATAAACACATTTTAGAGCATTGCCACTAAGCATGGATTATAGTTTATAGTTTACACTCTCTCCCACTCAACTCTGTAGGTTATGGCAGGATATATAATGGCTTGTATGTGTTGTTGTAATGTCATTCAGGACAGTTCCCAAGTCCTAAAAATGCCCCCATATTATACCTGTTTTCTCTCTCCCTATCCCCAGAACCTCCAGTGGCCACTGCCTCCACATCAATGATCTTTCTTCCATTGCTAGAATCACAGCAACTCTACAGTAGAATACTAGTAAGTCCACTTTAGTCCACAGATCATTCCCCAATCCTGAGAACTCTGTGATGGTGATACCCACTCCACTTTTAATTGACGGGGACCGTCGATCCTATACGGCCGATGGATGGAACTCCTGCTTGCAGTTGTAGACTTTCTCGGCTCACAGGCATATTGTTTGTCTATTGTGTCCTTCTTGTTAGTTGTCCTGGGTGAGTCCAATGAACTGGAGAGTAGGTGTTGCAACTCCATTGAGATTCAGGGCCAGCTGGCACATGGATAGCCCTGAGGTTTAAGTCTCTTGGATGTACACCCACCAACCCCAGCACCAATTACAGGTTCAAACATAAGGACAGAAGAGCCATGTGTAGAGAAACCATAGCTGAGTCCAATTCTCTCACACTGAGGAGAACAAATTCCAAAGTAGGGCCCACTGGCAAGGGACCAAACTCCTGAGCTTATCTGCCTTACTATAGTGTCTGGATGACTGCATAGCCCTCAGGTACCCTTCTATTTGTGGTAGTATCTACTTTGGTTGTCAAAGAGATGCTACTGAGATGCGCATAAGTGCAATACCCGGAATGACCTCCTGACTCACCCTGAAGTCTCCCAGCCATGGAGACTCACCTGTATCCGCCCTTTCCCCCTCTTGGTCAAGGTCCTTTTTTAGTATTAGTTCTTATATTTAGGTCTGATCTCTGATACATTTTCAGTTCTTTTTGTATATGGAGTGAGGTAGTGTAACGGTTTTATGTAATTATGAATTCCAAAAATATAAATTGGATTATGCTTGTAAACTCATCTGTTCATCTGGGCATGATTGGTTTATGATTAGGGTGTTGACTGGGCTGCAGTGAGTAGGGCATTGAGCCCCACCCCTCGGTGGGTGTGGTCTCATGTTTAAAAAGCAAGACAGAGATTTGGAGAAGCAGATTTAAGAAGCAGTTCTGATGTTGGAGTGAGCCGTTCGCCCGATAGTCTACAGCTGGCCTTGTGGAGAGATGCAACGCACAGAGACCCTCATGGTCTACAGCTGAACTTGTGGATGAAACAGAAGCTAAGCCCAGAGAGAAACACAGCCCCGGGAACAGAGGAATCCGGAAGCCTGAACACTGGAGACGTCGGCAGCTGTCTTGCTCCAACATGTGGACTTTGGTGAGGGAAGAACTTTATGCTTTGTGGCCTGGTAACTGTAAGCTTCTACCCCAAATAAATACCCTTTATAAAGACCAATCGATTTTGGTATATTTCCAAAAGCATCCCTTTGGCTGACCAAAACAGGTAGCAATCCACTCACATTCTCTTGCATGTGGAGACCCATCAAGTGATATCATCAAGATGGAAAAGAAGACATTCCCCCAGAAAAGTATTCTCTCAGAAACAACTAAAATAAGGACAAATTTCACTTTCTTGGAACTCTAGAGGACAATAGAGGCTGGAGAAGGACCTCACAAATGCTGAACTGAAGGGGAAAAAAACCACCAAAAATGAAGGTAGGTAGGAGATATACAACTTGGACCTGCCAGTGTAGGTCCTCCCCCATACTCAGTCTTGAATGGCTTAAAACTCACACAGTGCTAGCACTCCATCCTGGGTACCTCCTGACATTGTTGCAGATTACAGAGACACTCACAGATGTTAGAAGCCCATTAACAGCCAGGCACAGGGACCCAAGTCTGAATAGACTCAGCGCAGAACTCAAGTAGCTGGCAAGTGAATGCATACAAAAGGTCCTCCGGGAAACACAAGAGACCCATGGTGGAACTGTTGGCAAGCAGTGCACACACTCAACCTGGTCTCTGATTGCTGGAACAGAAAAATGGAAAAATGGGTGTTTTGGAACACTGAAACCATCTGGCTCCCTGGGGCAAGATACCCTAACATGGAAGTTACCAGAGGCAGAAAAGCCTCATGGATAAAAGGGAAAACTAAACTGTTGTAAGTCCCCAGGCATGAAAAGTGTAAGGAAAATGGGGTACTGGATGAGGGATAGCAGTTGGGCAAATCATAGGATGTGTGTGTGGGGATGGAAATCTGCACAAAAGCAGATAGGGCAGGAGTCTCAGAGAAGGAACTGAGAAAAGAAAGTCTTTTCCTGAAGGTGAAACAATTGCATATAAAAAAAACCATCTTAGAAGTTGCACTGCATGTCCAGAGCAAGAAAAAAGTACAGAAAACCTGAGAAATCTGAAGAGATAAATATGGGCTGCTCTAAAGTCTCAGTATAAACTGAAACAAGCATCAAAGAAGAGCCTTAACACATAGCCAATCTACAATAAAACCCTAGGCAAGAGGGAGAAACTGAGTTTCAGAGTTACTACACCAAAATAATTAGATTCTCAGACATCAGCAAAAAATTGCAAACCATACTGAAAAACAGGAAGATATGGCTCAGTTAAGGGAACAAATTAAGTGTTCAGAGGAGACACAATTTGGAAAAACTAATAAAAAATTTCAATCCAATTTCCTACATCAAGGAATTGAAAGAAAATATGAATAGAAATAATAAATATGGATACAGAGTTAAAGGATATTAAGAAAACAAAGAAAGCTTAAAAAGAAACATACCAGAAATGATGTTTGGAGATTAAATATACTCTAGAGTCATACAACAGCAGAATTGAATAAGCGGAAGTACGACTAGACTAGAAGAAAGTACAATCTAACTCATACAACCAGAAGAACAGATAGAGAAAAGAATAGAAAAAACTGAGCAGTGTTTAAGACACCAGTGCTATACGATCATGGGAGTCCCAGAAGGACAGGAGAAGGGAAAAGGGGAGAAAAAATATTAAAGAAATAATATCCCCAAATTTCCAAACTCTTAAAGACATAAATATATATGTCCAAGAAGTGTAACATACTCCAAATAGGATAAAGCCAAATAGACCACTCTGAAACACATACTAATCAGAATGTCAAATGCTAAAAAAAAAAAGAGAATTTTGAAAGCAGCAACAATTCATCACATACAAGTTATCCTCAAGACTAAGTGCTGATTTCTCATCAGAAATTATGGAGGCAAGAAGGCAGTGGTATGATATATTTAAAATACTGAGAGAAAAAAACTCCTAGCAAAAATTTTTTACCTGGCAAAACTGTCCTTCAAAAATGATGGATAGTTTAAGACATTCACAGATAAACAAAAACTGAGAGAATTCATAACCAAAAGCTCTACCCTACAAGAATTGCTAAAGGGAATTCTTCAGGTTGAAGGAAAAGACAGGATAGAGTGGCTTGGAGCAGTTTAAAGAAATGAAGATCTTCAGTACAGGTCACTAAATGGTTAAATGCAAAACACAATAGTACTATATCCTCAATATATAACTCTTCTCTTTAATTCCTAGAAGAGTTAGAATACAATTAAATAAATAAAAATATTTCCTGATGAGGCATACAAAATATAAAGAAGTAATGTGGTACAAAACCACATAAAGAGGCAGAAATGGAGGGATACGGAAACAGAGAATGTGTATGCTATTGAAGTTAAGTTGGTATCTTTTCAAACTAATAAATTATAGACTTAAGATGTACAATACAAACCACAGGATAACCACAAAGAAATTATTTTAAAAATATACAGTAACAGAAATGAGAAAAGGATTAATTAGATATATCACAAAAGATCAACTATACATAAAAGTGAGCTGCAATAAAGGAAAAGAGAGGCAAAAGAAGATATGACATACATAAAAACAAAAGACAAAGAGATTGATTTAAGCACAGCATTTACAGTAATTAAACTGAATATCAATGGATTAAACTCCCTAATCATAAGGCACTGATTGGCAAAATGGATAAAAAAGCAAGATCCTACTATATGTTGTTTACGGAGACTCATCTTAGGCCCAAAGATTCAAATAGGTTGAAAGTGAAAGTATGGATAAAAATAATCCATGCAAATAGTAAACAAGGGAGAGCTATACTAATACTGGACAAAATAGACTTTAAATCAAAAGCTGTTACAAGAGACAAAGAAAGACACTATGTATCAATAAAAAGGTCAATCCAACAAGAGGAAATAACAATCATAAATATTTATGCATTTAACCACAGTGCCCCAAAATACATTAGGCAAACAGGCAAACACTGTTGAAACTGAACAGAGAAATAGATGTCTCTACAATAATAGGTGGAGACTTCAATATACCACTCTCGGAAATAGATAGAACATCTAGACAGCAGCTCAAGAAGGAAACAGAGAACTTGAATAAAATGATAAATGAACTAGACCTCACAAACATTTACAGTACATTGCATCCCCAAAGCAGCAGGATATACATTTTTCTTAAGTGCACACAATCATTCTCCAGGATAGACCACGTGTTAGGTCACAAAAAAAGTCTCAATACATTTAAAAAGCTTGAAATTATAAAAAGCATCTTCTCTGACCGCAATATAAGGAAACTGGAAATCAATAGCAGGCAGAGAACTGGAAAATCCACAAATACATGGAAGTTAAATAACACAGTCAATGGGTCAAAGAAAAAAGTCACATAAGATATCAGTAAATATGTTGAGACAATGAAAATGAGAACACAGCATATCAAAACTTATGGGACTCAGCAAAGGCAATGCTCACAGGGAAATTTAAAGGCATAATGCTTATATTTAAAAAGAAGGAAGAGCTCAAATCAAACACCTACTCCATACCTAGAAGAACTAGAAGAACAGCAAACTAAACTCAATGCAGGCAGAAGAAAAGAAATAACAAAGATTAGAGGTAGAAATAAATGACATACAGAATAAAAAGCAAAAGAGAGAATTAAAAGAATCAAAAGATGGTTCTTTGAAAAGATCAATAAAATTGACAAACCTTTAGCTAGACAGACAAAAAATAAGTGAGGAATGAAAGGGGTACATATCTACTGACTCATCTGACATAAAAAAATTGTAAGAGGATACTATGAACAACTGTATGCCAAACAAATTAGACAACCTAGATGAAATGGACAAATTCCTAGAAACAAACAAACAGCATACACTGGCTCTAGAGAAGAAATAGAATATCTTAATAGATCAATTACGCGTAAAAAGATTTAATCAGCCATCCAAAACCTCCCAGCAAAGAAAAGCCCAAGATCAGATGGCTTCATAAGGGAATTCTAGCAAACATTACAAGAAGATTTAACACCAAACCCTGCTCAAACTCTTCCAAAAAACTGAAGAGGAGGGAACACTCCCTAACACATTCTATGAGGACAATATTGACCTCATACCAAAGACATGTAAAGATATTACAGGAAAAGAAAATTACAGACCAATATCCCTGAGAAATATAGATACAAAAATCCTCAACAAAATATTAGCAAACTGAATCCAACAGCAGAGTAAAGCAAATTATACACCATTATCAAGTGGGATTTATTCCAGACATTCAACATAAGAAAAACAATTGATATAATAAACCACATTAACAGAATAAAGGGGGGAAAACACGTGATCATCCAAAATGATGCAGTAAAGACATTTGGTAAAATCCAGTACCTTGTCTTGGTAAAAGCACTTAGAAAACTAGTAATAGAAGAAAACTTCCTCAACATAAAAGGAATATATTAAAAACCCACTGCTAACATCATACTCAATGGGGAAAGAGTGAAAGCTTTCCTTCTAAGATCCAGACAAGACAAGGATGCCCATTGTCGCCACTGATTTTCAACATTATACTGGAAATTCTAGCTGGACAACTTAGGCAAGAAAAAGGAATAGAAGACATCCAAATAAGAAAGGAAGAAGTAACACTTTCATTATTTGTAGACTACATGATTCTGTATATAGAAAGTCCAAAAAAATCTAAAGAAATCTACTAGAGCTAATAAACTTATTCAGCAAAGTGGTGGGGTACAAGATCAACATGCAAAAGCCAGCAGTGTTTCTAGACACTAGTAATGAGCAATCTGAGGAGGAATTTAAGGAAAAAAATCCATATTTAATTGCAACTAAAAGAATTAAATATCTGTGAATAAATTTAACCAAGAATGTAAAGAACTTATACATGGAGAGCTACAAAACATTACTAAAAGAAATCAATGAAGAGTTAAATGTGAAGACATTCCATGATCATGGATTAGAAGACTAAATATTGTCAAGATGTCAATTCTACCCAAATAAGTTACAAATTCAACACAATCCCAAGCAAAATTCCAACACCTTTCTTTGCAGAAATGGAAAAGGCAATCATCAAATTTATTTGGAAGGGCAAAGGGCCCCAAATAACCAAAACCATTTTTAAAAAGAATTGAGTTGGAGGACCCACACTTCTGATTTTAAAACGTATTACAAGGCTATGGTGGTCAAAACAGTATGGAATGAGCACAAGGACAGGTATGCAGGCCAAAGTAATCAAATTGAGATATCAGAAGTAGATCCTCATATCTAGGGCCAATTAATTTTGACAAGGGTGCCAAGTCCACTTATGTGGCTAAAATACTTTCTTCAGCAATTAGTGCTGGGAGAGCTGGGTAACCATAGGCAAAAAAAAAAAAAAATGAAAGGGGATGCTACCTCATGCCATATACAAAAATTAACTCAAAATGGATCAAAGACTTAAATATAAGAATCAGGACTATAAAACTTCTAGAGGAAAATGTAGAGAAGAATCTTCAGGACCTGTGCTAGGCAATGGTTTCTTAGACCTGGCATCAAAAGCACAAACAACAAAAGAAAAAGTGAATAAGTGGAGCCTCATCAGAATTAAAAACCTTTGCACATCAAAGGATTTCATCAAGAAAATGAAAAGACAATCTACTCAATGGGTGAACATATTTGGAAACCACCTATTTGATAAGGATTTAATATCTGGAATTTATTTTTAAAAATCCTAACACTCAACAGAAAGAGAATCCAATAAAAAATGTCAAAAGATTTGAATAAAAATTTCTCCAAAGAAGATATACAAATGGCCAAAAAAAAAAAAAAAAAAAACACATGAAAAGATGTTAGCATCATTAGCCATTAGGGAAAGTCAAATCAAAACCACAATGTGATACCATTTCAATGAGATGCCACAATGAGATACCTACTAGAATGGCTACTGTTAAATAAACAAAAAAATGACAAGTGTTGAAGAGAATGGAGAAATAGAAAAGTTTATTCATTGCCGGTGGCAATGTAAAATGGTGCAGCTGCTGTGGAAAAGAGTTTAGTGGTTCCTTAGAAAATTAAATATAGAATTACCACATGACCTAGCAATCCTACTCTAGGTATATACTCAAAAGAATTGAAAGCAAGGATGCAAACAGATAATTGTACACCAATGTTTATAGCAGCATTATTCACTATTGCCAGAGATGGAAGCAATCCAAATGTCCCTCAACAGATGATTGTATAAGCAAAATATGGTATATATATATATACAATGAAATATTATGCAGCTGTGAAAATGAAGAGTGTTCTGATACATGCAACAACATGGATGAACCTTGAAGACGTCATGCTGAGTGAAAAGAACTCATACATAAAAGGGAAAATATTGCATGATCTCAGTAATAAATACTTAGAATAAGCATATTCATAAAGTCAGAAATGAGACTACAGTTACCTGGGGCTGGGGAGGGCTAGGCAAGGAGGAGTTAAAGCTTAATTGGTACAGAATTTTTGTTGGGGTGATGGAAAAGTTGTAGTAATGAATGATGATGAAAGTTATACAACTTTGTGTATGTAACATCACTGAGTTATATATCTGAATGTGACTAAAGGGGCAGGGGAAATTATAGGTTTTATATATGTTATTTAAATAAACATTTAAAAAATGTTCCTACTTTGATCCACTTATCTCATTTTTGTAGCTATAGTCTAATGAAATAAAAGAGTAAAATAGCTATTGTTACAAAAGTATAGTAGTAAACCATGGATGCAATGGCTTATTTTTGAACTCTGAGTTTAATTCCATTGGTTTATATGACTTTCCTTATGCCAGTACCATGCTGTTTTGATTACTGTAGCTTTGTAGTATGTTAAAAAATTGAGAAGTGTGAATCCTCCAACTGTTTTTCTTTTTCAAATATTTTTGGCTGTTCTAGGCCCCTCAGCCTTCCACAGAAATTTGATGATTGGCTTTTCCATTTCTGGAAAGAAGGCTGTTGGAAGTTTAGGATTGCATTGAATTTGTAAATCACTTTGGGCAGGATTGATACTTTAACAATATTTGGTCTTCTATCCATGAACACAGAGTGTCCTTCCATTTGTTTAGTTTTTCTTTAATTTCTTTCAGCAATGTTTTGTAGTTTCCATGTAAAGTACTCTACATCCTTGGTTAAATTTGTTCCTAGATATTTAATTCTTTTATTTGCTAATTTAAATATAACATTTTTCTTGATTTCCTTTTTAGATTGTTCATTACTAGCGTGCAGCTGATTTTTGCTTGCTGATCTTATACTCCACGACTTTGCTGAATTCTTTTATTAGTTTGAGTAGCTTTGTATTAGATAATGACATTAATTTTTAAAAATGGTAATAATCATCTTTTATTGACTATAGGCAAGGTACTACAGATGCATTACTAACTCATTTACTCCCTACAACAATCCTTCCATATTGTCATTATCATTTCCATTTTAAATATGAAGAAACTGATGCCAGAAAGTAAATTACTTGCCCCTACCCACACATCTAGTAAGTAGCAGAGTTGAGATTCATACTGGCAATTGCTTCAGGGAAGAGGTGACAGAGGGAAGGACAATGTCACAACAGTTCTAGGGAAAGCTGGCCAGTGAACCTCAGTTTCTGAATCTTCCAAGAAACCTTAGAGGGTGGCATTTTCTCAGTTATTCAACATGTGATGGGGCTGTCTATTGTCTTGAAGTATCTAGTCATTATCTTAGTATGTTTGACTCACATTGACAGCCTCATATAAGGCTGACATATAAAACAGATGCCTACTAATTAAATTATGAGAAATGTAACAGACAAGCTGACCAAATATGGACAAATTCTTGCATGCAACTTTCTGAAAGAGAGCCTGATTAAAGAATGTTGTCTGCTGGGGATAGAATCAGCCCAAGAAAAACCTCTGATCAGAATGCTAACTAACTACAGTCTCTGAGAATCACAATAGGAATACAGGCATCTGTCTGGCTGACTGGATCCCTGGACTTAACAGGGAGGACAATTTCTTATTTGGTTAGTAGTACCAACATTTACCTCTCTGACACCTTTTTATGCCTCTACGACTCTTTTAGTTTCCTAGGTTTCTCAAAGCAAATAACATGAAATGGTTCTGCTTAACCAATGGGAATTTATTCGCTCATGGATTTGAGGCCAGAAAAGTATCCAAATCAAAGCATTATCAAGGCAATGCTTTCTTTCCAAAGTCTGGCTGCTGGCAATCCTTGGCACTTCTGCACATGGCACGGCACATGGCGGAATCTCCTTGTCTTACCCTTCTCTTCCAGGTTTTGTTGATTTCAGCTTCTTGCTTCCATGGTTTTCTCTTTCTCTGTCTGAATTTCATTCTCTTATAGAAGACTCCAGTAATAGAATTAAGACCCATCCTGATTGAAATGAGACACACCTTACCTGAAGTAACCTCATCAAAGGTCTTACTTACATAGGAATAGTTTAGATTTAAGAACATGCTTTTCTGGGGTACATACAGTTCCAAACCATACAATGACTGACTGACAATATTTCTTTAGATAGTATAATAATTTCAGCTAAGTTGTTTTGGCTCAAGAGTTGGTCTTTCTCTTTAAGATAACTGTTGTGATCTATTTTCTGTGGATACAACTGCTTAACTTCTGAGAACAAGTTTAAGTTCCAATTTTCCAAATTTTACTGTTGTCCTTGTGTACTCCCTATAAGGTGCAGGTCTGTTTGGCTCTTTCCTTTACTTGCACTGCCATTGGTAGATAGAAAAGAACAAACACAATAGAAGTACTGGTGCTGAAATATGTAGTTTAATAGCAGCACAAGTTTTTAAAAAGATAACAATTTTTTTGGCTGTTATTTTATTTTTATTTCTTTAAAAAGATACTTAGATTCTACAAAGGTCACATAAAAAATATAGGAGATTCCCATATGCCCCACTCCCCACACCTCCCACATTTTCCCACATTAACAACATCCTTCATTAGTGTGGTACATTCATTACAATTGATGAACACATTTTGGAGCATTGCCACTAAGTGTGGATTAAAATTCACATTGTAGTTTACTCTCTCTCCCAACCAATTCTTAGGTTATGGCAAGATTTATAATGGCCTATATCTGTCATTGCAATGTTATTCAGGACAATTCCCAAGTCCCAAAAATGTCCCCATATTACACCTGTTTTTCCCTTTCCCTGCCCTCAGAACCTCCAGTGGCCACTGCCTCAATGATGTAATTTCTTTCATTGCTAGAATCACAGTAAGTCTATAGTAGTATACCAATAAGTCTACTTTAGTCCATAGTTCATTCCCCAATCCTGAGGGTTCTGGGATGGTGGTGTCCACTCCACCTCTAATTGAGAGGGGGCTGTGATCCCATATGGCCAATAGATGAGACTCTCTAGCTTGCAGTTGTAGACTCTCTTGGTTCCTTGATATGGTAGTTTTCTATCATCACCTCTATCGTAGTTGTCCTGTGTGAGACCAATGAACTGGAGAGTAGGTGTTGCAACTCCAGCTGGCACATGGACAGCCCAAAGATTTAAGTCTCTTGGATGCATGCCTACCAACTCTAGTACTAATTATAGGTTCAAATAGAAGGACAGAAGAGCCATGGGTAGGGAAACCACAACTGAGTCTAACTCTATCACACTGGTGGGCATAAATTCCAAAGTAGGGCCCACTGGCAAGGTACCAAACTCCGAGCTACCTGTCCTGACTATAGTGTCTGGATGTCTCCAGAGCCCTCAAGAGCCCTGCTATTTGGGTAGTAACTACTTTGGCAGTCAAAGAGATCCTGCTGACATGTGCATAAGTATAACCTCTGGATGACCTTCCAACTCACTTTGAAGTCTCTTAGCCATATAAACTCATTTGTCTTCACCTTTCCCGTTTTGGCCAAGGTCTTTTTCCACTTGCAGCTAATTGGTGCTTGGTAGTACCCCCTTGGTGCCAGGGTGGGTCATCTCTGGGAGTCATGTCCCACGCTCGGGGGAAGGTAATGTATTTATATGCTGAGTTCGGCTTAGAGAGAGATAGTATTTTTAATTTACACAGTTACAGTGTGAGTCAATAATGTGTGTTGGTACCAAAGAAACCAGTGAAGAGTTAACTGTGTTAATTGTGTCAGAAGGGAATTGTTGAATGAATGAGTGAGTAAAAGAATGAATGAAGGAGTCAATAGTCCTATCCTAATAGTCACTGACACTCCATACCGAGAGTCCACATTTTCAGAGGATATTGACAGACTGGAGTATATTCAGAGGAAACTGACCAGATGGTGATGGGACTTGAAACTACACTCTGACAAATAGTGATAGGACACTGGTGATGTTTAGCTTGAAAAAGAAAAGACTTAGGGGAAAAATAATAGAAGCTAAGAGTTAGTAATTGCTTACTCTAGTCTTTGTCCTTAAAGTATTTCAAACATTATAGTTCTATCATATTTAAAAGGGAATGCTTTATTCTGAGATATTCTGGAAGGCAGGGCTGGCAGTAGTGAATGGAAACCACAGAGAAACAACTCTACTTATTATAATGATGACATTGCTAACTCTCGATACTGTCCAGCAACAGAATAAATGGCCTTGATGTTAGTGAATTCCATGTTATTGGAGGTTCTCAAGGAAAGACTGGTCAAATTTTTGGTGGAGATATTTTGGAGAGAAATAAGTATTAAATAGAGGCATGAGCTAGAGGAACTCTTAAGACTCTGTTCAACTTTAACCTGTGAGCCTGTCAATATCTTTTAGTTCAGTAATCCCCTTCTTTCCCTTTTAGTTCAGTGGTGTGAACCCTCAATTGCCAAATGTCAGCTTCCAATTCGATGGATCAATTGTAGAGGATCCTGGTTGCTGCATTCCTTCCTGGTGACTAAGGCAAAAACCAACAGAACCTAAAGTTGCAGGATGGGAAGCAAATAATTTGCAAATGGGTCATTAAGTATGATAGTGAGAAGAGTCTCTCACTTCCTCATTTTATCCCTAGACCTAGACATTCTGAGTATGGGAGAAAAAGTTCCATATATTTGTTGTTTTCCAAAGTATGATAAATTATTATGCTCAGGTAGTTTGGAAGCTGCAAATGTTAGTAGCATTCATTAATATCTTTTTATTTAAAGTCAATTATTTATGTTTCTGAAACCCCCTCTGATTGCATTACTTATTTTGAGCTTTGTTATTGTTAATGAGTGTACTTTGATCATCAACCCATCTGTGATTTCATGCCAATTAAAAACTGTTTCCTGTGAATGGGGAAAGAATGAATGCCCACTTAAAATAACCAAAGAATGGTGTGGTTTTATAACTAGAGAAAATCTACATATCACATGTTTATAGATGAGCAATTCAAGCCCAGAGAGATTAAATGACTTGCCCACAGTTCCATGGGAAGTGGGAAAGTTAAGCACTTTTCTTTCTTCTTTTTGTCCTCCCATTCATTATGCAATTATATGTTACACTCTTAGCAAGATACTCTTCTTTTTTTTTCTTTTCTTAGCAAGTATAATTTTTTATACTGTTTAATTTTATATCCTTATTTACAGCTGGATTTGCATGTGACCTGACAGAAGATATCTAAGTAGATTCCAAAATAGTATTTCCTTTCAAGGCCCTTTTTTAGGAAGGCAAGGGCTCTAAGGATTCCTTTATTTTAATTCTAATTGCTCTTGTTTCTCTGCAGTGCTGCGTATGATGCTGTTCTCGACAGAAATGTGGCCATTAAGAAGCTCAGCAGACCTTTTCAGAACCAAACACATGCCAAGAGAGCTTATCGGGAGCTGGTCCTCATGAAATGCGTGAACCATAAAAATGTGAGTTTTGTTGTTATTTTTTACCCACTGGCAGTGGGAGATTGTGAGATTGGCGGAAGAAACTAAGTGAGCCAACTTCAATAAGAAAGGCTTCCTTTACTTCACAATCTCTGCCTCTTAAGATTGTTTATCCTGTCCATATGGTATATTTGATTTCATTGTCCTCATGGTAGCTTTCTGCTTCAAAATCATTTAAAA
>PVKH010004895.1:0-22756 GCA_004027955.1 Chaetophractus vellerosus | reverse complement strand
CTGACTGCACCTGCAGGCTCTCTGGATTCCCCTGCATAGCCGTCTTCCATCGTCAACTCCCAACTAGGTGTCCTGGTTGAGTCCATTGAGTTGTAGCATAGGAGTTGCAGGTCCACTGAGTTCTGGATCCAGTTGGCTTATGGTCAGCCTGTAGTCTCTGTTCTATGGAAGTACACCTAAAGCTCTGGCATCAAATATATAAACCATTCCTTTTTAATGATGTCCTTATGGAGATCCACACAGGGACTTCCCTGTCATTTCCAACTGGGCTCATCCTCTTGTCTTTCTGGAACTTCTGAATGGGCATCAGAGGTAGGCTATGCCATCTCCCACAGAATTAGATTGATAGGAAGATTCTCATTCTTTTCTTCATAGATCCTGATGAATGCAGAACCAAAGAATTCCAGCAGAATAAAATGTTATTTTAAAGCAGCTCACAGTGGGGACTTGAAATAATTTTCATGGCCAACCATAATGTGGTTTTAGAATTAATCTTCAGAGGGTCTTATATGCTCATCCTTTTCTATCAAAAAATTTTGTCCTGATTTCTAACAATGTATTTCACAATGGGCATTCTCTTTTCAGCTCATTAGAGCAAGTGAAATCAGAAGAGCCATGTCAATGGTAAAGCCAGACTCCTGTTTTCAGGGATTTTACTGCTATTCTGTTTGGATGACAGTGGCCAAAAGACTTGCATATGCCTTTTGTCAGGTATCTAATTTTACACAGTAGACACATCTTAGTACCCTGCTTTTTAGAATTATCAGATTATATCACTGTGCAATAAGAATTACTGTTACAACAAAGAAACCTCAGGCACGTTCAAAGACAACATGGTTGAAACACAACAGACCATTTTAGATGTTTGGGAGATGAATGATTCTGATTGTCTTAATGTCTAATTTAATCCTGCCAATGGTACTGTGATGATGGGGCAAGCATCAGCCTGTTCTATAGAAAGAGCAGAAAGGTGAAATCATTTGCCTTGAGTTTCACAGCTGGTAATGGAAAAACCAGTGCTGGAATCCAAAGTGCCAAAACAAAGTCAGAAGGGTCCTGCCGCTTGTAGTTGTAAGCACTCAGGGCCTGGGGAAATGCAGAAAAGGGAGAGACCAGTTGAGATTCTGAGAACTGCATGATGCCTACAGAATCCTATTTCCAGCCTCACCCCAAGAAGGAATGATCACAAAAACAATTTTCTAGATTGGCACCATCCTATATAAAACTCTCTTCAATTACTTTCCATCGTGTTCCACCCCATATAATATAAAAGGAAGAGGTGGGGGTGAGGCTGGAGGGATATCAGCATGAGGTTGAAGGTTTCTGTGGGCACCAGCATCTCTAGCCTCCTTCTGTAGTCTGTGTAGCATACAAACAAGGCTCTTCACTGCAGAAATCTCCAACTAGTCCAGATTTCTGGCATCCCATGATATTTTAAATCTGCGCTTCATCCCAGCATTCGGTACACGTACATCAAAAAATCCTATATGACGTAGGTTTTATTTACCAAATAAGGAAAACCAAGTACCTGGTAAGAAGGCTCTAAAAATTCATCTGAGGAAGAAGGTATTGAAAAGCAAAGACTTTTGTATAATTGTGAAGTCATTCAGCTCCATGTAAATTCCTTTTGGTGAGACAAAGAATAGATTTTAGATTTTGCCTTGGAACATAGCTGACAACAATTCTTTGAATATTGGGTTTCTGTGTGGTTAATTTTAGACTGCTAATAATAACATTCTCTCGCTGATTATTCTTAATTAAACTTACTCCTGAGCCACTGTTAAATGCCAAAAACTCTGTATCCTTAGAATAGTCTTCCAGAAGTCTTTGGCTTATAAGAGCCTGAAAAGATTATTCCCTACTCCCACACCGCACGTTGCCACTCCTATACATTAAAGCTTACCAAACTGCCCCTGGCAGGCATCCTGCCAATCCCACCAAGAGTATTTAAAGCGAGCACACACAAAACCATGTCTTGATTCACATACGTGAACATCATGCATTGGCTCCCATCCTCCTTTCCTTCCTATGAAACAGTCATGGATTTTTATGACGTCTCCCCTCTTCCTCCAAGTGAGCCAAGTGAGCCTATGACCCAGTCAGTGCAAAGCATTCCTGATATCAAGAGTGGGCATAGCACCTTACTGGGTTTGAGCAGAGTCAAGTTCAGGATTTTTTCTTTGATTGGTTGGAAAACAAAAGTATTCCCTTCTTCTTGACAAAGTGGTATATGGATGTGATGGTTGGGATTGCTGATCTATTTTGCAACCACCAGCCTGAGTGAACCAAAGAATGCAGAGCAAAGAAAATTACAGAGAAATGGAGCTGCAGCCTGATCAAACCCTAATAACCTATTGCTAGACTTCTCCTTTGCACAAGCAAATAAGTTCCCATTAAGGTTTACTCCAATTTGAATTGGGGTTTCTCTTAATTAGAAACCAAAAGCATCCAATTAATGATGTGATTGTGCAAACAAATTTCTTTGACCCCCGAGAGAAGTGTTCCAGAATTGGTTACATTTACAGCACTCACTGCCAGGAAAAAAAAAAGTATTTCTTCCAGGAAAAGAACTCAAAACTCTAAACCACAAAGCCTCATACATAGAGTCCTCACTAATATTTGATACAGGAAATAAAGAAGGAAAAATTAAAAGGCAGACTCCAGACTTCGGGGATTTCCTAGCTCTTGGTCACATGGAGAAAAATGAAGAAAGCTGGCTTCATCTGCCCAAGCCTCACTATTTATACTTTCCTAGTTCTTTGTCCTCATTTCCCTTTAACTGGTACTGTTCCTTCTCCACGGGCTGTTTGAAGCTTTGCCATTTTGCCATGTTTTCCTTTCCTTCCCTTTCCTTCCCTTTCCTTCTTGTCTTTACAGTATTTACCATCATTGCCACTCAAAGAGCTTTTTGTCAGACAGAAAACTTCAACATTGTTCATGTTGCGTAGAAATTTTTAGATTCAAAGGAACATGTCATGGGTGATGAGATATACAGTTGTCACACTGGCCATTGCTTGGACAGAATTAAACAATTTTGAGCGAACTAGTAACAAATAAATCTTTCTAAGACACTGAATAACCCTTGAAAAAATTCAGCCCTAATTCTCAATGCTGTTGTGTATAAACAGATAATCGTTGCCTTTTCTTCAAATCCTTAAAAGATGGAAATAATTAACCAAAACTACCATAAAATCTAGCCAATTAATAAATCATAAGCTTAAATGAGATAATACATGTAAAGCACTTAGAATTGATAATAGTAAGAATACAAATGTTGAGTGTTATCATTTATTGTTAGGATTAAAGTAAATATCAAACATTACAATTGAACACGTTCCATTTAGATTATTCTGCTCGGGTGATTGTCAGCCCAGTTATCCTTCACAAAAATGCCCAAGTCCATATTCACATTGCATTCAGATGCTTTCAATATAACTTGCAATAAATTCTAGATATATTTGACAACACCCCAAAGATTTTTTAAGGCATAGAAAATATAGGAATTTAGTCATTAGTTTTATGAAGCTGTCTTAGTCTTTGGGGAAAAAAAAAAAAGTCAATGCCTGTGCTCCCAATTTTGCATTCACCATGGAGTAAAACATAATCATCTCCAAAGACATAAAGACCATTGAAACATATTCTAATATATGTGTATTTACCAATAATAAATTCCCTCCCCAAATCAAATTAAAAATCATAGAAAATCCCCAAACTGAGGAACACATTTGGCAAGAATGTAAATAGATCCCACTTTGATTTCCCAGTTTAATTGACCATATTTCCCAGTTCTCTTTTAATAGTCATTTCAACCAACTCTTGTTTTTGGTGAAAAAATGAAAGGCTAATTTAGAAAGCTGGCTCACAGCTTCCAAGGGAGCTTCTCCACAGCTTTCCATTGCTGCTTCATCCATTTAGCACACCAAAAGAGAAAAAAACATTTCTGCATGAAGAACTTCCAAATAAGTTTTCCTAAGATTTCTTATAGAGTTAGAGCCCCATTAAAAACCAGCCCCTGTTTTTCTTAATGGATTGGCTCAACCAACATCTATTCCAACTTCCTTCTAGTGTACCCTTCTGGCCTTTTGCAGCTAGGGTTCTAGATGTGATTTAGGTTCCACTTGCTCAGGACTCAAATTTGGAACTTTGCATATGGGCAGAGAGGCAGTGTGATACCAAAACCAGTGTTCTATGTATGAGGTATGTCTAACAACTTTGCAGCAATGCTATTCTCTTCCCAACTCTTTAGCACTGTGTATGATTTCCACTGAAAACTCAAATCCTAATTTTAGAAACAGAATGAAGGAACAACTAAGAAAAGAGCCTGGCAAACAACTTCTGGGAGATTCAGATCCTATTTCTGACACTTTGTCTATTCTCTGAACAGTCTATATAGCACACAGACAGGCTACACAAGTGAAATGAGTATCAAGATTTTAAATACTAATCAAATGTCGCTGATGCCTAAATTTATATCTCTAGCCCTACCCTGCTAATCACTAATCCAAGTGATTCCTGAGTGTCATCACCATATGGATGTCCGACAGGATCTCAGGCTTAGCATGTCCATGCACACACGAAGTAGGAGCTTGGTCTTTCCTGCTAAACCTGCCTCGGTCTTCTCAGTCTCAGCTGGAGACCAAAATGTAGCAGTCACTGTGGTTTGTCTCTCCCTGAAATCTGCAGCTTTATAAATTTGGTGAATTTCCATTGCCTCTACCAGTAATATATCCTGAGTCTAACCCTTCTCTCCCACTTATTTAGAGAAGTCTTTTCTATCCTAGACTGTGGCAACCTTCTCCTAACTGGTCACTCTGCTTTCCCCTTTTTCTTCACTTCACCCACAGTCCATGTTCCCCACAGCAGCCAGAGTGAACATTTAAAAATAAAAACCAGGGGAGTGGATGTAGTTCAAGTGGCTGAGTGCCTGCTTCCCATGTATGAGGTCCTAGGTTCAATCCCTTGTGCCTTCCTAAAAAAATAAAAAATAAAAACCAGATCTCATTGTCCGGGTTAAACCCCTCTAAGAACTTCCTGTTGCACTCAGCATAATAGCCAAACTCCCTCCCAGACTCTACCACGTGATTTTCCCCATGCCTCCCCTCCCCAACATGGCCTCTTTCCACTCAGCCATTTGTTTTCTAAGTGACAGACACATTGACTGTCTTTCTAAAAAAAATTAAAAGCCTAGTGTTTCCACTCAGGGCGTTTGCACTTGTGCTCTTGCATAGAGCTTTCTTTATGCACTTCCCACGATTCTTTCCCTGGCTGGATCCTTATCACCCAGGTTTTACGTCAAAAGTTGAATCACAGTACCCTTCCTTAACTGCGCCCCTTCCAGTCGCAAGCAGCATACATGCCCTGTTGGAGATTGAATCAGGTCCCTCACAAACACCATGTTCAGGTCCCAACCCCTGGTCCTGTGGGTATGAACCCATTTGTAAATAGGACCTTTGAAGATGTTATTGGCTAAGGTGTGCCCACATTGAGTGAGGGTGGGCTTTCATCTACTATGGCTGAAGTCCTTACAAGCAAAGGAAATTGAACATGGTCGATAAAGTCACAGGAGAAGCAAGAAGTTGGAAGTCAGAAGAACCTGGAAGAGAAAGGAGAAGTCACCACCAGGTGCATTGCCATGTGACAGAAAAGCCAAGGGACCCCAAAGATTGCCCACCAGTCAGAAGATACCAACTCAGGAGGAAGCAGGCTTTCTAGCCTCTGAAACTGAGCTAATAAATTTCTGTTGTTAAGCTAACAAATTGTATTTATTTCAGCAGCCAGGAAACTAAAGCATTTCCCAGTCCAGTTACTATATAATTACCTTCTAATTTATTTTATTCATTCCTTATCACTTCCAAAATGTTATGGTTTATTCATTTGTCTGTCTCCCCAACTATAATGTAAGCTAGATGACAATAGAAAATTTACTGTCTTATTCATTGCTGTATTCCCAGCATATAGAAAAAAATGCCACTCATAAATATTTGTTAAATGAACATATATTCTCTGTACTCACTGGTGTAAAATAATATAAATATTTTTAAATAAGAACTCTGAGCTCCTCTCCCAACTTCAACAAGTACGTTGTTCTTCCTTCCCTGGATTTTCTCCTGACAATGCCATACCTCCAGGGAGAAGTTACCGTCTGCTCAAGGAGAGAACTGGAAACCAGTCCCATAGACTAATGTTTTCTACTCATGTCCCCTCAAAATAATTCTGGGAAAAAAATTATTCCTTGCATGTTTTTGTTTAACCTGATATGAGCAAGTCTTGGAAAAATTGAAATATGGAAAACTTCATTACATTTATTCCAACACAGTAATTTTTTACAAAAAGATGTTATCACATGCTTCAAAATATACTTTTTTCTCTCCTAAAGTTGCAGATTTAGACCATTCCGGAAACCATGTGCCATATTATCTAACTGGCAAAGACCATCTTCATTTTTAAGCCAATCAGCCAAATCAGACTTAACATTCTATCAGGAAACTCTTCCTTCGTCTTTTAATTCATACTTTTATGTTGATACACAGCCTCTTCTTAACGCTCTACCTCCTTAAATTGAATCTAGTATATGAGTTAAGAAGGCACAAAGACTTACCATAAATTTGTAATTTGTTGCCTGGATGAAATACATACTATAATGTGCAATATATATATATATATATATATATTTTTTTTAACCAAAGTGCTCTTTGGGGACTCACCTTCAGGAGCAACGCATTTTGTTATCAGTAGTCATGTGGTAGAAGAGACAAAGTAAATTGTCATCACCCCTGCTCACCACTCTATAATATATCTGAATATAGACTACTCCACTCTATTTCTAACACCATACTTACCCTCATTATAAATATGTATAATATAAAATAGAATAAAACAGAATATGTGTACATATGGATGTACAACACAAGGCACAAGATAAAGCATCTAAGACACAGCATGTGTGATAATGTACTATATGATATAATGGAAAGGCATGGAATCCTACAGCAGGTATATGGTACCTTGATAAAAGAAGGCTTTGCTGATACCTGTTTTTTTAATAGCTTTATTGAGATAGAATTCAGTACACACATTGAGTGTACAATTCACCCATTTAAAATGTACAGTTGGCTCTTAGTATATTCAGAGTTGTGCATCCATCACCACAATTTCAGGATATTTTCAGTACTGCAAAAAGAAACCCTGTACCCTTTTACCTATCATCACTGCCCCCAATCTCCCCATTCCCCCAAGCCTAGGCAACCACTAATCTACTTTCTGTCTTATGGATTTGCCTACTCTGAATATTTCATATAAATGGAAACATACATTATGTGGCCTTTTGTGTCTGGCTTCTCTCATTTAGCATAATGTTTTCAAGGTTCATCCATACTGTAGCATGTACCAGAACTTCATTTCTTCTTATAGTGGAATATAATGGAATATGATTCAGCATTTTATTTATCCACTCATTGGCTAATGGGCATTTGGGTTATTTCCACTTTGGAGCTATTGTGAATAATGCTGCCATGAACATCAGTGTACAGGTTTTTGGGAGGACATATGCTTTCATTTCTCTAAGATCTGTATCTAAGAGTAGAATTGCTGGGCCATATGGTAACTCTGTTTAACCACTTAAGGAAGACTTTTCCAAGGCAGCTGTACCGTTTTATATTCATGCCAAGAGAATACGAGGGTTCTGAATGATTTCTCCATATCCTGCTCAGCACTAATTGAGTCTTTTTTTTTTCCCTAACTGTAGTGGGGTTTGATCTAATTGAAAGACTTTTTAAAATGGTACTATCAACTATTGTCCATCATTTACATTAGGTGTATTTTTTTCCATGTACCACGCTATTTTTAACACCTTGTATTAGGGTTGTATATTTGTTATAATTAATGAAAGAACATTCTTATACTTGTACTGTTAACTGTCGTCCATCATCTAAAATAGAGTATGCTGTGTTAAACAGTCCTATATTTTATCTTTTAATTTTTATTCTAGTAATATATATATATAATCTACATTTTCCCCTTTTAACCACATTCCCCTGTATATTTCAGTGCTGTTAATTGCACTCACAATAATGTGCTACCATCACCACCATTCATTTCCAGACCTTTACAATCAGCCTAAATAGAAATTCTGTACATATTAAGTATAAACTCCCCATTTTTTATCTGCAATCTATCCCGTGGTATTCTAGATTCTAACTCTATGAGTTTGCTTATTCTAATTAATTCATATCAGTGAGATCATACAATATTTGTCCTTTGTCCTTTTGTGTCTAGCTTATTTCACTCAGCATAATGTCCTCAAGGTTCACCCATGTTGTCGCATGCATCAGGACTTCATTCCTTTTTACAGTTCCATTGTATGTATATACTGCATTTTGTTTATCCATTCATTGGTTGATGGACACATAGGTTGCTTGCATTCTTTGGCAATTGGTGTGCAAATGTCTGTTCGAGTCCCTGCTTTCGATTCTTCTGGGTATATACCTAGTAGCCAGATTGCTGGGTCATATGGTAATTCTATCCTTAGCTTCCTGGGGAACTGCCAAACTGTCTTCCACAGTGTGCACCATTTTACATTCCCAACAGCAATAAATGAGTGTTCCTATTTCTCCATATCCTCTCCAACACTTGTATGTTTCTGTTGTGTTACTAGTAGCCATTCTAGTAGGTGTGAAATATCTCATTGTGGTTTTGATTTGCATTTCCCTAATGGAAACCTAATGGAAGTTTTTTCCTTGACTTTCTCCTCCTCATGCTAATACCAATGTATAGAAACACTACTGCTTTTTGCATGTTGATTTTGTACCCCGCCATTTTGTTGAACTCATTTATTAGCTCTCATAGCTTTGTTGTAGATAAGACTTTCTATATATAAGATCATGTCATCTGTAAACAGTGAAAGTTTTACATCTTCTTTTCCAATTTGGATGCCTTTTATTTCTTTTTCTAATTGCTCTGGATAGAACTTCCAACACATTGTTGAATAACAGTAGTGACAGTGGGCATCCTTGTCTTGTTCCAGATCTTAGAGGGAAAGATTTCAGTCTTTCACCATTGAGTATGATATTAGCTGTGGGTTTTTCATATATACCCTTTATCATGTTGAGGATGTTTCCTTCTTTTTCTATTTTTCTAAGTGTTTTTATCAAGAAAGGATGCTGGATTTTGTCCAATGCCTTTTCTGCGTCAATTGAGATGATCATGTAGTTTGTTTTTTTTTTCCCTTCATTTTGTTAACGTAGTTTATTACATCAATTGATTTTCTTCTGTTGAACTATGCTGGCATACCTGGCATAAAACCCACTTGATCATGGTGTATAATTCTTTTAATATGATGTTGGATTCGATTTGCAAGTATTTTGTTGAGGATGTTTATATCTATATTCATAAAGGAAATTAGTCTGTAATTTTTTCTTGTAGTGTCTCTGGCTTTGATATTAGGGTGATGTTGGCCTCATAGAATGAATTAAGCAATGTTCCCTACTGTTCAATTTTGTGGATGAGTTTGAGCAGAATTGACATTAATTCTTGAAATGGTTGGTAGCATTCACCTGTTATGCTATCTGGTCCTGGGCTTTTCTGTGGGAGATTTTTGATGATTGACTCAATCTTTTCACTTATAATTGGTCTGTTGATGTCTTCTGTTTCTTCTAAAGTCAGTGTAGGTTGTTCATGTATTTCTAGGAATTTGCCATTTCATTCAGGTTGTCTAGTTTGTTGGCATACAGTTGTTCGTAGTATCCTTTTATTATCCATTTTATTTCTGCAGGGTCAGTAGTAATGTCCCCCCTCTCATTTCTGATTTTATTTTTTTGTGTCTTCTCTCTTTTTTGCTTTGTCAGTCTAGCTAAGGGTTTGTCAATTTTATCGATCTCCTCAAAATTATCTTTTGGTTTTGTTGATTCTTTCCAAAAAATTTTTTTGGTTGTTGTTCTATGTTTCATTTATTTCTGCTCTAATATTTGTAGTTTCTTTCCTTCATCCTTTTGGATTAGTTTGCTACTCTTTTTCTAGTTCTACCAGGTAAGCAGCTAGGTCTTTGATTTTAGTGCACTCTTCTTTTTTAATGTAAGCTTTAGGGTTATATATTTCACTCTCAGCAGTGCCTTTGCTGCATTTTGAAAGTTGTTTATTTTTTTAATTTAAAAATTTATTCTCTGTAGCAATGTTATAAGTTAGACAATTAACAACTTCAATAACAATAGATCTGCTTTGGTCAGTGGTGACATCCCTCCCTCATTTTTGTTCATTTCTCAGTCTTGAGGGCTTTGAGACAATGTCTTCTCTGACTGCACCAGGCTGAGAAGGGACATAAATATTATGGGGCAAAAGGATGGGATTGTTTTGCTTTCAGTTGAAGATACTCCTTGTTTTGGGGGGTGGGGCCAGTCCATCCTCATCGTTTTGTTGGTTATCCAGGGAAGGCCTGAACAATTGGAAAATAGGGGTTTACCACATATTCGCTAGGTTTCAAGGCTCAACCAGCATATGAACAATCCGTAGCCTTTTAGTCTCTGATTTACTTAACAGGTAAATTGAAAATTAAAGATTTAGGTAAAAGGAGTAGAAGAATTTTGATTAGAGAACTTACAAATAACTATACCTATGTTATATTGGGTAAATAGATTTACAAGTATTCCCAGATAGGCGTCACTGAGCGGTATTGATTTTGTAAGGCTATGTGTCTTGCTTGTGATGTCTGGACATCCTTAGGGCCCTCAGGAAAACTTTTGTTTGAGGCCTTGTTTATTGTGGGATTTTATCCCACAAGTCTGGATGAGCTTGGCACAAGTGTAACGTCTGGAATGACCTCACAATTAACTTTGAAATCTCTTAGCCATGAAAATTCTATTTTATTTAACATTTCCCCTTTGGGTCAAGTTCTTTCTCCAGATGCTTCACTAATTAGCACTTGGTAATACTCCTTTGGTGCCAGGTAGGCTCATCTCTGGAAGTCATGTCCCATGTCAGGGGAAGGTAGTGAATTTATTTGCAGAGTTTGCCTTAGAGAGGGTCAACATTTGAGTAACGAGTAGGTTTTCAGGTGGCAACTCTTAGGCATTAATATACTTGGGCTTAATTTCATTATTACCGGAATAAGGTTTGTAAATGCAGACCTTAAGATTGCAGGCTTGGCTTATTGGCCTGTTTTCTTTTATTAGGCAAAGCTTATATAATCCAGACCTTTTTTGCCATCTTATTTGAGAAAGTAGTAGTACTTCCCCAGGAGGAAAGTTTAATATTTTGCAAGCTACTGTGTGGGCCTCTATCCAGAAAACATACATTTATATCCAAGTTTTGATATGTTGTGTTCTCATTTTCATTCTTCTCAAGATACTTACTGATTTCCCTTGCAAAATCTTTTTTGATCCACTGATTGTTTAAGACTGTTATTTAACTTCCATATATTTGTGGATTTTCCAGTTTTCAGCCTGTTACTGAATTCCAGCTTCAATCCATTATGGCCAGAGGAAATGCTTTGTAAAATCTTTCTAAATTTGAGAATTGTTTTGTGACTCAACATGTGGTTAATCTGGAAGATGATGTGTGCTTGAGAATAATGTATTCTCTGATGTTTTGGGGTGTGTATTAGTCAGCCACAAGGGTGCCTTTTGAAATACACCAAAAATGGGTCAGTCTTTATAAAGGGTATTTATTTGGGGTAGAAGCTTACAGTTACCAGGCTACAAAGCATAAATTTCTTTCCTCACCAAAGTCCACGTGTTGGAGCAAGACAGCTGCCGATGTCTGCAAGGGCTCAGGCCTTTGGGTTCCTCTCCTGCCAGGGGTGGGCTGCATTTCTCTCCGGGCTTAGCTTCTGCTTCCTCCACAAGTTCAGCTGTAGACTATGAGGCTCTCTACGCTTTGTGTCTCTCCACAAGGCCAGCGAATGGCTCACTCCAACATCAGAACTGCTTCTCAAATCTGCTTCTCTAATCTTCTGCCTTTTGCCTAGCCTTTTATACTTGAGACCATGCCCACCGAGGGGTGGGGCTCAACGTCCCACTGACGTAGCAGTTAACGCCCTAATCATAACCTAATCATACCCAGATTAACAGATCAGTTTACAAGCATGATTCAATATATATATATATATTTGGAATTCATGATTACATAAAACTGCCAAACCATTACAGTACCTTAAATATATCATACCACTGACTTCTTGCCTCCATAGTTTCTGGTGAGAAATTGGCATTTAATCTTATTGAGATCCTCTTGTATGTGATGAATTGCTTTTCTCTTGCTGCTTTCAGAATTCTCATTTGACATTTGACATTCTGATAAGTACATGTCTTAGAGTAGGTCGGTCCAGATTTATTCTGTTTGGAGACATTGCACTTCTTTGACATGTATATATATGCACTTGGTAAGAGTTGGGAAATTTTCAGCCATTATTTCCTCAAATATTCCTTCTCCCCCTTTTCTCCCTCTTTTTCCTACTTTTCTCCTTCTTGGGCACCCATGACACTTATCTTTGTGTGCTTTGTGTTATCTCTCAAATCCCTGAGACGCTGCTCAATTTTTTCTCTATCTGTTCCTCTGACTGTGTGATTTCAGTTGTTCTGTCTTCTAGTTTGCTGATTCTTTCTTCTGCATGTTCTCATCTGATCTTGAATGCCTCTAGTGCATTTTTTACAAATAAATTTTATTGATACATACTAATAATGCATAAATCCATCCAAAATGTACAATCATTGGTATTCAGCATAATCATAGTTTGGCATTCATCACTTCAACCATTTTTTGAGCATTTTTATTATTCCAGTAATAATAATAATAATAATAATAAACAAACAAAACTCCTTACCTTTTAATCTTTTTGCTTCCCCTACTATACATAGCTGCTATTCTGTTTCCTTCTCTCTAGTTTATTTGTATTTATATTTTGTAAAAAACAGTCTAATATATGCAATATCACCCATATTTGTATTTTACATGAGTTTTCACTGATATACAGTCCCTTGTAACATTTTTTAACTTTCCTTCTAGTAATATAAATGTCCTTAAGATTTCCCTTTCAACCACAGTCATACCCATAATATAGCTCTTCTAGTTACAAACACCATGATGTTTTTTCACCATTTCCATTCATATCCAAAGATGTACAAAGAACCTTTTAATCAATTCTTCACAGATTAACCATCAGTTTTCCATTCTCTACTTTCATTCTATTTTCTGGTGATCTATATTCTAATTATTCCATAAGTTTGCATAATACATTTAGTTCATAATAGCACAACCATACAGTATTTGTCCTTTTGTGTCTGGCTTGCTTCGCTAAACATAATGAACCTCCAGGTACATCCAAGTTGTCATGTGCTTCATGACTTCATGACTTCTTACTGCTGCATAATATTTCATCATGTGTACATACCACAATTTCTTTATCCATTCATCAGTTGATGGACACTTGGGTTGTTTCCAATTTTTGGGAATCGTGAATAATGTTGCTATGCACATTGGTGTGCAGATGTCTTTTCATGGCATTGCTCTCAGTTCTTCTGAGTATATACCTAGTAATGGTATTGCCAGGCCACATGGCAAGTCTATGTTCAACCTCCTTAGGAACTGCCAAACAGTCCTCTACAGTGGCTGTACCATTCTACATTTCCACCAACAGTGAATAAGCATTCCTATCTCTCCACATCCTCTCAAACATTTATAGTTTTCCAACTTTTTAATAGTGGCCAGTCATATCATTTCTGTTATATGAAATGATATCTCATTGTCGTTTTGATTTGCATTTCCCTAATTGCTAGTGATGAACATTTTTTTCATGTGTTTCTTTGCCATATATATTTCTTCTTTGGATAATTGTGTTTTCAAGTCTTTTGTCCATTTTTTAATAGGGTTGTTTATCTTTTTAGTGTTGAGTTGTATGATCTCTTTATATATCCTGTATATTAAACCTTTATTGAATATGTGATTGCCAAATATTTTCTCTCATTGAGTCAGCTGCCTTTTCACCCTTTTGACAAAGTCCTTTGAAATGCAAAAGTGTTTAATTTTGAGAAGGGCCCATCTATCTATTTTGTTTTCATTTGTTGTGCATGCTTTGAGTGTAAGTTTTAAGAAACTACAGCCTACCACAAGATCTTGAAGATGTTTTCCTACATTTCCTTCTAGGTGTTTTATGGTTGTCACTTTATATTTAGGTCCTTGATCCATTTTGAGTTAATTTTTGTATAGGATGTGAGATAGGGGTCCTCTTTCTTTCTTTTGGATATGGCTATCCAGTTCTCCTAGCGCTATTTGTTGAATAGACTGTTCTAGCCCACTGGGTGGGCTTAACAGCCTTGTCAAAAATCACTTGACTGTAGATGTGATGGTCTATTTCTGAGTTCTCAATTCAGTTCCAATGGTGAATCTATCTCTTTTTATGCCAGTACCATGATATATATAAAACCACTGTAGCTTTAAAGTCTGGAAGTAAGAGTCCTCCACCCTGGTTCTTCTTTTTAAAGAGTTTTGGCTATTCGGGGCCCCTTATCCTTCCAAATAAATTTGATAACTGGCTTTTCCATTTCTGCCAAAAAGGTTGTCGGGATTTTTCTTGGGATTGCATTAAGTCTGTAAACCAGTTTGGGTCAAGTGACATCTTGATATTTACTCTTCCAATCCATGAACACAGAATGCCTTTCCATTTATTTAAGTCTTCTTTGGTCTCTTTTAGCAATGTTTTTAAGTTTTCTGAGTACAGGTCCTTTATGTCCTGGATAAGTTTATCCTAAATATTTGATTGTTTTATTCGCTATTACAAATGGAAATTTTTGTGATTTCCTCCTCAGATTTTCTAGTGCATTTTTAATCTCAACTATTGTATATTCCATCCCTATAATTTCTATTATATTTCTTTTTATAGTTCCAAATTCTTTTTTACACCCAAACATTGTTATCTTAATATACTTTATCTTGGGAGTGGATATAGATCAAGCTGTTGAGTACCTGCTTCCCACATGGGAGGGCCCGGGTTTGGTTCCCAGTGCCTCAACAACAAACAACAAGGAAAGAAAAAAAAAAAAAAAACCCAAAAACTGAGGGGAGCCAATGTGGCTCAATAGTTGAGCACCAGTCCCACATATGAGGTCCCGAGTTCAACCCCTGGCCCCAGTACCAAAAATAATTAAATAAATAAACCTACTTTATCTTTTTATGTATATTTTCTTTCATCTCCTTGAATTGATTTAAGATATTTGTTTTAACTTCTTTGACTAGTTCCAAATTCTGTGTCTTCTCTGAAGTTTTCATTTGTTCCTCTTATTGAACCATATCTTCCTGTTTCTTAGTATGGCTTATAATTTTTGCTGATGTCTAGACATCTGATTATCTTGATGAGTTAACTCTGAAAGTCAATTTCTCCCTCTTGTCTAGGGTTTTATTGTTGATTGGCTTTGTGTTAAGGCTCTTCTTTGATGCTTGGTCCAACTTATTCTAGACCTTTAGACTAGCCTGTGTTTAACTTCTTAAATCTTCTCAGCTATTCTTCATCTGATTCTTGCTCTGGATATGTGGTACAATTTTTAAGATTGCATTTTTGTGTAATTGTTTCACCTCCAGGAGAAAACTTCCTTTTCTCTATTCCTTCTCCAGGAATCTTGATCTGTTCTGTTTGTTTTCCTGCCAAATTTTCTCCCCTGTTCCTATGATTTGTTTAAATTCTCTCCTTTACTCAGTGCCCAGTTTTCCTTACCCTTTTCAGTCTGGGACCTTCCTGCCTTACAGCAGTTCAGTTTATACCTCCCCTTGTTTTTCTCTGTTAGGCTTCTCTGCCTCTGGTTTCTTTCCCATTAGGATATCCCACCCTGGGCAGCCAGAGGGGGTCAATCCAGAAAGGTGGGTCACTCCAGGAAATTCGGTTTTGCATTTAGGTGATCCAGGCAACAGTAACTGGATTGAGTGCACCGCTTTCCAGTTGCAGTTTTTCCATGGTATTCTCTCTCTCCACCCCACCCCCAGGGGCCCTTTTATATGCAGCATTCCTCAGTGCATTGTGTTCTGCCCTAGGTCTCTGGAATTGGATCCCTTTGCCTGGATATTTGTGAAGTCCTATTGCTACTGTGAGTGCCTCTATAGTCTGTATCCCCTGTGGGTGGTGGGAGGGATCCAGGTTGCTGCTTCTGAGCAACTCCCAAGCTGCATGGGACCAAGTGGGGGAGTGGACTGGCAGGTCTGGGACAGAAGTTTCCTACCTGATACCTTTCTTTCTTCGATTCAGCATTTGTGGAGTCCTTCTCCAGTCTCTACTGTCCTCCAGAGTTCTAAGCAAGTGGGATTTGTCCTTTAATTCACTGAATCTCTGGGGAATATTTTTCAGTGATGTCATATATCACTGAAATCTGTTTTAATTTTTCCTTTATTTGATATCCCTGAGAGTTATTCACCCCCAGAGCAATGAACTGTAGTAAGATAAAGGATGGATAAGTTTCTCCTTTATTTTAAAAAGTGGGAGCTGTGTGATTGTGAAGGGTGATGGCTGTGAAAGGAGAACCAAAATGACAACTTAACCTCAAATACAGGTGCATTTGCAGGTAAATCAGTATTAGGAAAAAGTACATATTCACACTAAAGACCTAGAAACTTATTCCCTTAAAAAATATCAATTACCTTTACCCTCTTCGAAAGTCTGCATGTACCCTCAGAGGGTGATTTTCCCAGTTTGAAGCCACGCCCCTCTTATCTATTGTTGCCATCACTGCCACACAGCATTGCTCCTGAAATGTGCAATCCAACCAGAAGCTGTTCTCCTTGTTTACTGTTGGTCCATCGGGCAAACACCATCCCCCAAAACTAAAAATCCCCACATTCTACAATTTCTCTTCAAGTTCTTGTACAGAAACCTGAATCTGGGGCACGTTTAGCAACAAGAACAAGATTTCAAGAGCTCTGATTGTGCAAAAGTTGCTTAATTTGCCTTTTCAAAACCTGGGACTTCCCACATCAGGAGCTCAGGCTCAGTGCTACTTTATTACCTCACACCTGGGAAATTTTTATATGCACTTGTACATGCTCACACACCCAGCCATTTTGCCCCAGGTATACCTGCAGTGCTAAGGTAGCTATCATGGAATGGAATTACAATAACATTCACACTCTTCTCAAGTACCAACCTCTCGCAATCTGCATATTAATATGAAGAGTGGATGAGGGTACTTCTTTCAGAGACCTAAGCCAACCTTCATTTTTCCCCTCAGGATGGGTGTTAGTTCTTTCAGTACAGAAAACCCACCTCCTCATACTAAGTCAGTGTCTCTTTAAGCATGTTCTACAGATGTATCTGTTTCAGAATTACTTGAGATGCTTATCAGACTTTGTGGCAGCTTGATGTTATTTATGAATTCCAAAAAGAGGTATAGATTATGTTTGTAAACTGGTCTGTTCCTCTGGGTGTGATAACCCTTTGATTGCATTAGATTCAGATGAGATGCCTTTGATTAAATTATGTTAAGATTAGGACTTTGATTCAACCACATCATTAGGCATGCAGGATTGAGTCCCTGCCCCACATGGTAGACTATATAAAAAGCCGCTCAATCAAGAACACAGGGAACTAGATACACAGAAGATACACAGAGGATCCTGCAGCTCTGGGAAGAGAGATGAGCCTGAGAGTTTACAGCTGACCTTGTGAAGAGAACAGAGCGGCTGAACCCAGAAAGAAACGAGCCACAGAGAAAAAGAGATGGGCCCTATGCCAGCCTACAGCTGAGATGGGAAGAAATTAGGACCACAGAGCCTTAAGAGGAAAGAGGAAAGATGAACCCTCACAGATTTCACCCACCATCTAGCATCAACATGTGACAACAGACTTGGGGTGAAAAAGTACCTCTTATGGTAGCTTGAGTTGAACTCTTAAGGGCCTGGTAACTTTAAGCTTCTACCCCAAATAAATACCCTTTATAAAAGCCAACAGATTTCTGGTGCTTTGTATCAGTACTCCTTTGGCTGACTAATACAGACCTGTTGAATCAAAATTTATGGGAATGGAACCTAAAAATCTACATTTTCTATCAGAATCAAGGCCTGTGTTTCTCTTTTATGAAATACCATACACCATCATGTTCACTCATTTACGTGTTATCTATGGTTGCTACCATGCTACAATGGCAGAAATGAGTCTTTGTGATAGACTGTATGGCTCACAAATCTAAAGTATTTACCATCTGGTCCTTTACAGAAATAGTTTTCCTACCCTTGTTCTATCTACACTTCCTCATACTTTTTATTCCAGGTCCTCAAATATGGTTTGCTCAGATTCCCTTCTAATTTTGGAATGCCTTCTTCCTACTTTGTCTGCCAGGCAAGCTTCAAATCTTGCTCAAGTACTCAAGTACTCTTGTAAGAAACCTTCTCTTACTCCCCAGGAAAAGTTAGACATGTCTCCTCAGTGTTCCACAGTAACTTACACACGTTCACATCTTAATGATTGGTGGATTGATTATATGACTGCCTTCTCCACTAGTATATAAGTTCCTTGTCCTTTCATATTTAAATCTTCAGTGCCAAACACCATATTGAAATAGATTTCCTGAAAATATTATTTGAATGATTTAATGAATGACTGAATACTCAATCTGCTGTGAATATAATGTAAAGAGCTACCTACTGATTATTGGGTAAGCAACTAAGATATAAGTAATGTACAGGTCTTATTCTGCTGTTTGTTGTTTCTACTGACTTTTGCTCTTAGTGGCTTGTTTCCTATTGTGTTTTGTAATTTTTTGATAGTGAACTGATATTTCTTGGAACCCTATTTTGTAGGAATTCTTAGAGACCTGGTTTTTAAGATGGATTCGTCCAGAAAGGATTTATATATGTTCTGCTAGGAATCCAGGGGCATGTCAAGGGCATCTATAAGGGAATGACAGAAACAGAATGGAGGAAGAAGTCGAACTGCAGAGGACTCCCCCAATGTCATGGGAAACTCTGAGGTTGGGTTGGCCCTTCAGCAACCTCAAATTAAGGCAAGGCATCTAAGCCTTTGTACCTAAGCATAAATTAATCTTCCAATATGGGCTTCCCCTGGGTAGGGGTCTTAACTTTGGCTGAGGCATCTCCCTGTAGCTGAAGTCTATTCCATAAGATGAGCCTCGTGTGGGCTATCAGCAGGCAAGTCTCTGCAGCTGGGAAAATGAATGCCTCGGTTCTCAAAGGGGTGAGCTGGTTAGCATCCCACAATATTCACTACAGGGCACTTCCAATTTGAAAACTAGTTTAAAATAAATTCTTAGCTTGGAGTTATTTTGACTATATAGGTAATATGAATTTCATCCCTAGCCCTACAGAGGGCTAACTTGTGGTTTTAAATTCTCACTGGTGATTATATTTTTTCCTCTCTATCCAGAGCTATGTCCAAAACAGGCAAGTTTTCCTACTTACTCCTATTGCAAAGCATTTTTTTTCTTGTCATCTTTTCATTGAGGTGGTGATTTGAAGGCTTTTTTTTTTTTTGCTCTGGATTGTGGCTTATGAATCTCTGTTTGAGCATTTGCTTTTTCTCTGATATGAATTTCAACCTTGCTCAGATACATATTCCCGCATCACTAAGCGTTTTGTACTGGAGAAGATTTTAGTATATCTAGCCTAACAAACTATGGCAGCTATCTAGTTTCCCAGATGATTCTTGCACATGCTCAAATCTCAGAACCACGGAACTAATATATGTTGATGCCTGTCAATGCATTGGGTCCCAAATCTTCTTAGTTTCAGGTATTCTATTCTTCCAGATGGTTTTCTTTGGTCCCTGCAGCTAAACCTATTTTATAATAATTTTCTATGTAATTTACAAAATATTTATCATATGCTACCTTATACTACAGTGTAATATAAGGTATTATTTGATTCTAATGTGCATAACTAGATTATACATCTTTGAAAGGTTCTACCTTATGCTTTGTAAATCCTCTCCCTTTCTCCCCCCACCAGGGACTTGCATGTAATAATTGCTATATAGGTATTCCTTGAATGAATAGTATGTATGCCATTGTGATAACAATGTTCTCAGATTGAGTCCCATTTTAAAACACTACACAAAAAGACTACATTTAAGTATTATGTAATAGTAAGGCACAATATATAGCAAGTCCTTCAGACATGGAGAAGATAATATCTTACCGTAAGAATTTAATTTAACGGCAGGATTACATTTTATTGCTTTTCTCTCTCTGACCTGTACTAATGGGAGAAGAGAAAATTCTCAAGCCTTACAATAGAAGACAATTTCAGGGCATTTAAAAGATGATACATTTACCAAAAGTCAATTTCAATTCAATTGAGCAAATATTTATGGATCATCCATTACGCGAGAGATATGCAAGGCATTTAACCTCTTGAGAAAATTTCTGTTAAAAAGTGAAGTACATCAGCAAGGTTTTTGAAGACTGTGTCATGTTTTTCTCTGTTAAAATAATTGTAACAACAAAAAAATGCGACAAAAAAACAAGGATAGAGTCATCACTTCTGCCTAACTCTAATATAAGAGTGAAGTTTCATCTTCTTGTCCTAAGCAAACTTCCACATGGAGCGTCTTCATGTTCTGAGTACTTTATATTGCAACTATAAACCATGACCAAAAAGGGAGAATCCATTTAGCTCTCTAAAGGATACTCTGACAAGTTGTCTCTTATTTATTGATTTTTAATGAAATTTTTCATGTGCATCAAAACACCATCTTTCAACAAAGGAAATGCAGCTCTATGAATCAAGTACTTTGCAATATAGAATCTACATACCAATATTAATTTTCCTAGGTGGAATTACCGAATGTATTTCTTTGCCCAGGGATGGGGTTTTTTAAAAAGGTAGTGAACTTCCTATTATTGACTCTTCCACAAGATACAGGTGTTCAGGAAGTTTAGCAAATATTTTAAATTGTCCTATTTTTCTTGAGAATGTGTGTTGAGCCTTAGCTATTGAACACCCTAAATCTTCCTTTCTGAAAGCAGGAAAGCTGTCACCAAAATTAAGAGTGTTTTAGATAGTGGGATTTGGGGGAGGAAATAAAGAACCCAATACGTATTTTCCCACGTATGAGGGCTTTAATGGTGAATTTAGTTATTCCATTGGTTTCTCTTATCCCTCTGAAGATAGTCAAACTAAGTAAAATCACTACTATTGTGTCAGGGGCTTTTGGTTATAAGTAAGAGACAATCTGATTCAAACTGGCCAAAACAAAGAAATTTATTTTATTACATAACAGGAAATCCAGAGGTAGGATAAACCCAAAAGTTGTTTGATTCAACAAGATCCTTGAAGACCCTGTTTCTTTCTGTCTCTCCACTCGATATTCCACAGAATCTGCTTAAACTTAAAACTCCCTTCCTAGTTACAAGATGGCTGCCAGTGGCAAACCAGGTTACACATTTCCTTGTTTAGATTCAACAAAAAAGTAAGTCTTTTTTTCCCCTCCAGGAGATAATAATGCTCCCCTTAAACCTAACTGGGCCAATTTAGAACACATGTCTATTTCCAGAATAACAAAAATTGTCAGAGGATTTTCAAGATCTGGCTAGGTAAGTAGGATTCATTCTTTATATAGGGATGGGATGAATATCTGAGCAGAATCAAAGTCCTGTTAAAAGGCAGCCAAAAGCATCCACCACAGCCATCTAATCTGATACTGTGTGTATTAGTCAGCCAAAGGGGCGCTGATGCAAAATACCAGAAATCGGTTGGTTTTTATAAAGGGTATTTATTTGGAGTAGATTCTTACTGTTACCACGCCATAAAGCATAAGCTACTCTCCTCAGCAAACTCTGTGAGGGTTCTGACTCCCTGGGTTCCTCTCTTCACTGGGCTTGATTCTCTCCAGGTTCAGCTGTTTGTTCTCTCCACAAGGCCAGCTGTAGATGATCAGGCAAATGGCTTGTCTCTTCCCAGGGCCTTCTCTCCTTCCTCATGACCAAGCTCCTCTGTCTGCTTGCTTCCCCGGGCTCGGGCATTAAAACTCCAACCCTGTCCTTTGCCATGTCTTTTATCTTTGAGACTCCACCAACCAAGGGGCAGGGCTCAACATCCTATTGACTTGACCCAATCAAAGCCCTAATCATAACATATCCAGATGAGCAGACCAGTTTACAAGCTTAATCCAATATCTATTTTTGGAATTCATAACTGTATCAAACTGCCACACTGTGTGAAGAAATCATTTTCTACATTCAGGAAAACTGTGTTTTTGGAAGTATCAAAAAATGGAACATGTGTAAATTGTAACAAATAGAATACCTCTACAAGACTTGCTCTGAAATATTTCCTCTTTTTATTTTTTATGAAGTGTCCTATGCCCCCAATTTGTTTTGTTGGAAATAATGAGATCGTTTAATATGTCTCTCAGATGACAAAGAGCTACTGGAGAAGAGGAAATAGTCCTAATTAAGAAACTGATCAGGGGCTGGCCACAGCCCAGTGGATAGGATGCCGGTTCACCACATGGGAGGCCCCGGGTTCGGTTCCTGGGGACCTCTCTGGGCAGGCAGACTGCCTGGAGAATGGCAAGCCGCCGAGGGCAGGGCAAAAAGCCGCCGAGGGCAGGGCAAAAAGCCGCCGAGGGCAGGGCAAAAAGCTGCCACGGGCAGGGCAAAACCACCAAGGGCAGGGCAAGCTGCCTGTGAATGGAAGCAAAAAAAAAAAGCCACCCACACACGGAGCAGAGCCGCCTGCGCAGTGAGCTGACTCGGCACGTTGCTGCAATGGGGGGAGACAGAGCAGACACAGAAGAACACAAAAATGAACACAGCAAGAGTAAGCAGAAAGGGGG
>PVKH010004894.1:0-22771 GCA_004027955.1 Chaetophractus vellerosus | reverse complement strand
AATAGAAGAGACATTTGGACCATGTGCAATATAGACATATTTTGGTCAGTTTCTATCACTCTCAGGAGCAAGAATTCCAAATTAGGGCCCACTAGTAAGGCACCAAACTCTGGGATTATCTGCCCTGGCATAGGACTTGGATATCTCCAAAGTCCTCTGGTGGCCCTCTGTTTGGGGTGATTTCCATATTGGAAGTCTATTAGATCCTACTGGGGTTTGCATAAGTGTTACCTCTGGGTTGCCCTCCCGACTCATTTTGAAGTCTCTTAGCTCTATGAACTCATCTGTCTTTACCATTTCCCCCTTTTATTTGAAGTCTCTTCCCAGTTTTACTGCCCATTGGCATTGGTTAGTAATCCCTCGTTGCCAGGGAGGCTTATCCCCGGGAGTCATGCCCCATGTTGGGAGGAAGGTAATGTATTCATATTCTGAGTTTGGCTTAGAGAGAGGCCCGATATAAGGTTTCTTTATATATGCTCGATTTTAGTCACCTATCAGATATCTGGTTACAAATATTTTCTCCCATTGGGCAGGCTATCTTTTCCCTTTCTTGACAAAGTCCTTTGAGGTGCAAAAGGTTTAATTTTTAGGAGGTCCTATTTATCTATATTTTCTTTTGTTGCTATTGCTTTGGATGTGAAGTTCATGAAGCTATTTCCTATTACAAGGATGCTCCCCTACATTAACTTCAAAGGTCTTTATGGTCTTGGCTCTTATATTTAGATCTTTGATCCATCTTGAGTTCATTTTGTCTAAGGTGTGAGATGGTGCTCCTCTCTCAATTTTTTTGGATATGAATATCCAGTTCTCCAAGCACCATTTGTTGAACAGGCCATTCTCTCCCAGATGAGTGGGCTTGGTTGCCGTGTGGAATATCAGATGACTATAAGTGCAAGGATCTTTATCAGAACTCTCAATTTGGTTATATTGGTCAGTATCCTTGTACCAATAACATGCAGTTTTGACCACTGTAGATTTGTAATATATTTACAGTCAGATAGTGTGAGTCCTCCTTTTCGTTTCATTGTTTTTCAGTATGTCTTTGGCTATTCACAGCCTCTTGCCCTTCCAAATATATTTCATAGTTAGTTTTTCCAATGCAGTAAAAAATGCTGTGTTGATTTTTCTAAAGATTGCATTTAACCTGTAGATTAGTTTGGGTAGGATAGATATCTTAATGATATTTGTTCTTCCTAACCTTGAACAGGGAATATTCTTACATTTCATTTGATCTGCTGTTGAATATGATTAGCAAGAATTTTGTTGAGGATTTTAACATCTAGGTTCATTAGACATATTGGTCTGTAAGTTTCCTTTCTTGTGGCGTCTGTTTTTGGCTTTGGTATTAGGGTAATGTTGGCATCAAATGTTAGTCAATGTTCTTCCTACTTCTATTTCTTGGAATACTATAAGCAGATTTGTTGTGAGTTCATCCCAGAATTCACCTGTGACCCCTCTGGTCCTGGGTACTTCATAGGTGGGAGGTTTTTGATGACAATTTCTATCTCATTACTTGTGTTGGTCTATTGAATTCATCAATTTCTTCTTTCATAAATGTAGGGTGCTTGCGAGTTTCTAAGAATTTGTTCATTTCCTCTAAACTATCTTTCTTGCTGGCATATAATTTTTCAAAGTATCCTCTTAAGATACTCTTTATTTCTGTGGGGTCAGTGGTGATATCCCCTTCTTCATTTCTTATTTTGTGTATATGTACCCTTTCTTTTTTTTTCTTTGTTAGACGGGCTAAGGGTTTATCAATTTTATTGATCCTTTCAAAGAACCAGCTTTTGGATTTGTTTATCTTTTCTAGGGCTTTCTTGTTTTCTATTTCATTCAGCTTTGCTCTAATCTTTGCTATTTCCTTCGTTCTACTTCATTTGGAGTCAGTCTATTTTTAGTTTTCTAATCCATGCAAGTATGCAATTAGGTCATTGCTTTTAGCTCTTCCTTCTTTTTTTGTATGAATTTCCATCTTTGTACAGCTTTCCCTGAATCCCGTAGGTTCTGATATGTTGTGTTGTAATTTTTATTCATTTCAAGGTAGTTTCTGATTCTTTTGAGATTTCCTCCTTGATGCACTGTTTGTCTAAGAGTGTGTTGTTTAAAATCCATATCTTTCCACCTAGTCTGGTTCTCTGGCAATTACTGATTTCCAGCACCATTCCATTGTGATCAGAGAAAATTCTTTATATGATTTCAATCTTTCTGAGTGCATTGAGAATTTTTCTTTGGCCTAGCATGTGGTCTATCTTGCAGAATGATACATGTGCATTTGAGCAGAATGTATATCCAGCTGTATTTGAGTGTAGTGTTCATCTCTGTCGAGATTTTCTTTCTAATGGTGATAATGGTGTATTAAAGTCCCCCTCTAACATTTTAGAGGAATCTATTTCTCCACTTAGTTTTTTCAGTGTGCCCCTCATATATTTTGAGGTTCCTTGGTTAGTTGCATACATGTTTATGATTCTTCTTTCTTCTTGAAAGATTACCCCTTTTATTAATACACCGTGTCCATCTTTTGTCTCTTACAATAGTTTTGCATTTAAGGTCTATTTTGTCCAAAATCAGTATAGGTACTCCAGCCCTTTTTTGGTCATTGTTTGCTTGTAAAATTGGTTTCCAACCATTCACTTTCAGCCTCCTTGAATCCCTGGGTCTAAAGTGGGTTTCTTCTACAAGAAATTCTTCTACAATATATTGATGGATCAGATTTCCTTAAGCATTCTGGCAATCTGTGTCTCTTGACTGCTGATTTTAATCCATTAACAATCAGTGATCTTACTCTCAAAGAATTACTTACATTAGCCAAAATTTCTTTGGGTTTATGTATGTAATATGGTGTTTTTATTTTCATTTTTTCTTTTTAGTTGTTATTCTGCTCTCCTCCAACTCTCTCTGTCCTCTTTTTTCCTGTCAACCTGCAGAATTACCTTTAGTGTTTCACAAAGGGCAGGTTTCTTTTTTTACATACTCTCTTAATTTCTGTTAATCTGTGAATATTTTGAACTCTCCATCATTTTTGAATGCAAGCTTTTGTAGATAGAGAATTCTTGGCTGGAGGTAGTTATTCTATTAGTATCTTAACTATGTCATACTACTGTCTTCTTGCCTGCATGGTTTCAGATGAGAAATCAGCACTTAATCTTATTGAGTTTCCTTTTTATATGATAGTTCTTTTTTCTTTTGCTGCCTTCAGTAGTTTCTTTATGTCTTGAGCAATGGAGAATTTGATAAGCATATGTTTTGAAGTAGGTGAGTTGGGATTGACACTGCTTGGGGTGTGCTGCACTTCCTGGATATGTACATCCATCTCCCTCAATAGGGTTGGGATGTTTTCAGCCATTATTTCCTCCAACACTCCTTCTGTTCCCATTCCCTTTTCTTCTCCCTCTGGGATGTCTACAATGCATATGTTTGTGGATTTTTTGTTATCATTCCAAATCCCTAATTCCCTGTTAGATTTTTAAAATATTTTTTTATTTATCTCTTCTACTATATGCTTAATTTCAGATTTACTGTATTCCACATTGCTAATTCTTCCCCCTGTGTGTTCAAATCTGCTGTTATATGCTTCTAATGTATATTTAATTTCTTGTATTGTGCCATTCATCACCATAATATCTGTTATATTTTAGTGTATGCTTGCAGTTTCATCCGTATGTTCTCCCAGTGTCTTCTTAATATCCTTTATCTCTTCCTTCACTTCTCTAAATGGGACCATGGTATTCATTTGGATAGCTTTGATTAATTTTTTATTTTCTCTATCTCTTCCTGGTTTTTTGGTTTATTCATTGGACTTGGCCATGTCTTTCTGGTTCTTGGTATGGTTTGTAATTTTTGTTGCTGTCTGGTCATCTTTTTATCTTGATGGGTTTATTCAGTTGATTAGTGCCTCTGTCTAAACTAGGATTTTATTTAGCTGCTGATTTTCTGTGTGTATTAAGTTTTCTCTTTTACATTTTGCCTTCTTGTTTGTTTCCTTTTATTTTCTCTTGAAGGAAAAATATTAGGGCCAGAGAAAGCAAAAGAGTTAAGAAATGAAATAGGATAATAGTAATAGTAATAATAATAATAATAATAGTAATAATAGTAGAAAAAGGTATAATAGAAAATGTATATGACCCAGGAAAATGAATTTTTATTCATATAATCAGTATAGAGTAATAGGAATAAAAAAGTGGAGTACTTTCAATAAGATTGGAAATGGAATAGAGAAAAATATATGGAATGAATTAAAAGGCCAGAATGATGAGGGGAGAGTGTGAAAGTGTAAAGAAAGACAAAAAGAAAAAAGTTAATAAAAGAAAGAAAATAGAATATCCAAGATAGAAATAAATCAGAAAAATTGAGGACAAAATGAAAAGAGTTGGAATGTAAGAACAAACAACAGAAAGCAGAAGATAGAAAGATGAATGAAAGAAAAGAGATAGCATTGGTAGACAAAATTGGTATACACAGAAGAGGGGAAATCAAAGAAGAGGAAACACAGCAAACAACAAGCCAGCAGCACCTAATTAAAGAACAAAAGGTGTCAGGAAAGAAAGAGGAAAGAAAAAGATGAAAAACACACACACAAGGAAGCAGTCAAACACAAACTGAGGTTGAACAGCCTTCCCTCTTAGTCCCCTGTGGAGCTTCTCAGGCTGCCAGTGTTCAGCAATCCTGCAGGATTCCCTCTGCAAGGTTTGATGTAGGTTTTAGTGAGTAAAGTAAGTTAAATTTTTAAAGAAAGTAACATTTTTTTAGGAAAAATAAGAGATCAAATAAAAGCTAATAGAAAAATAATGTGTAAATTTTCCTTGTCCTAAAGTATTAGCTGGTTGTTTGATATCCCAGTGGATCAGTACTCTGAGTAGGGCTGGGAATTGAACTAGGGGTCTTGTATATTTAAGGAGGAAACTCCTCCACTCAGCTAAACTTTCTTGTTGTATTAGTGTGCTCTTCAGAAAATTATCCAATCACATTCCCTAGGGCATATTGACTCTTTGCAGTTGGATAAATTCCTGCTGATAAAGAGTCTGTCCCTGTCCCCTTTCTATTCTTATTGCTTTCTCTCCCAGGGCAGCAGGATGCAATAACCTGGGTGAGGGGATTCCACCTCACTTCTCCTAGTCAGGCTTGGTTCCCTTTTGAAATTCAGTTGGGACATTGGTGACTGAACTCACTACCTAAAAATGACTCTTAACCCATTTCCAGAACACCCTCTCCTCCGAAGGGACCCTAAATAGGCTCTTGGAGGCTTATTAAACACTTCCTACGGCCTGGCTCCTTTAGGGGGCTTAAAATTTTGATTAGTCAATGGCCTGACTCCACCCTCTTCATGCCAAATTTCTCTATCTCAGGGCAGCTCGGCAAATCAGGCTGCCTCAGCAGATACACCTCTCCCCTCTTCCTGGTGCCACCTTGAACCAGCTTGTATGTTCTTCAAAGCTCAAAGGAGGTCGAGGCAACCAAAACCACAGAAAGGAAATCCCTGTCTATCTTCTGCCAGAATGCTCCCACACTTGGGGAAGGCTTCCTCCCTCTGGGTAGCCAGCAGGTGTAGGGGTTTGGGGTAGGAGCTTTGCCTTGACAGTGGGGATTAGCTCTCCCACTCTTTCCAGCCTCAGAGGCAAGAAACTCAAGGTTTTACCTGGATCAATTGAACTCTTTGTCCAACTCTCTCTAGATTGATAACCTGAAGCCTCCTACTCTGTGGGTTCCCAAAACAGCTCACTTGGGTAGGATATTGCCTCCAGTAAACTGTTTTTTTTGTGTGTGAGAGAGAAATGGTGAATCCACAATTAAACCAATGCCATCTTGCCTGGAAATCCATTGTTGGCTTTTATAAAGATCATTTTTTGGGGGTAGAATTATATAGTTACCAGCCATGAAATCTAAGTTACTTCCTTCACCAAAGTCTGTTGCCAAGTGCTTGAGCAAAAAGGCTGCTGACATCTGTCAAGGGTTCAGGCATACTTGGTTCTCTTCTTCTTAGGGTTTGCCTCTCTCTAGACTCAGCTGCTCTGATAGCTCCACAAGGTCATCCATAGACTATCAGATGAATGACTCATGTCTCACTTCCCAGGGACTCTGCCATGTTAAGCATTCTCTCTGGACCTCAGTGTGCTTACTTCCCAGGCTCCATCATGAAAACTACAAGCTTTATAGTAGAATTCCAGTAAGTCAAATTTAGTCCATAGTTCATTATCTAATCCTGAGGATTCTGGGATGGTGTTGCCCACTTCACCTCTAATTGAGTGGAGGTTTTAATCCCACAGGCAGATAGAATGTACTATAGACTTATGGTAAATCTAGCAATGGAAGAAACATTATCATTCATGTGGAGGCAGTAGACTGGTCAGGGAGGGAGAGGGAAATACAGGTGAAATATGGGGGCATTTTGGAAATGGGAATTTCCCTGAATGACATTACAATGACAGATATGGACCATTATGTATCCTACTATAACCTACAGAATTGTGCAAGAGAGAGTGTAAAGTACAATGTAAACAATAATCCATACTTAGTGGCAATGCTCTGGAATGTTTTGATCAATTGTAATGAATGTACCACACTAATGAAACATGTTGTTAATGTGGGAAAATGTGGGAGGTATAGGAATTGGGTCATATGGGAATCCTCTATATTTTTAAGTAACATTTATGTAAACTGAATACATTTTAAAAAGAAATATATGTTAAAAAATAAACAAACAATGAAACAAAAAAAAATCAAAATTCTCTTCTCTCTTGTGCAGTTTCTCTGTGAGTCCCCAACCACCAAGGGGGCAGGAGCTAAAGTCCTACTAACAAGGCTCAATCAAAGCCTTAATAATTATTTAATCAAGTAAAAGAGAAACCTCTGCCCGGCTAGATAGCTCAGTGGATAAAGAGCTCGCCGGTGTACCACATGGGAGGCCCCGGGTTTGGTTCCCGGGGACCTCTCTGAGCTGGCAGATGGCCTTGAGAAAGGCAAGCCACCATGGGTGGGGCAGAGCTGCTGTGGGCAAGGCAGAGGGCCACCACGGGCAGGGCGGAGCCCCCACAGGCAAGGCAAAGTCACCCGTGAAGAGCGGAGCTGCCACCTGCAAACTGCGGAAGCCGAGCAGCCTGCAAAAAACATGGAGGACTGCTGCCCGCAAAACATGGAGCGAAGCCACCCGTGGGAACGGAATGGAGCCACCCTCGAACGGAACGAGCCACCACCATGGAGGGCCAACTCGGCGCATCGCCAAGGGGACGGGGGGAGACAAGAAGCAGACATAGAGAAACACAGAGGAATGGACACACAGCAAGAGCAAGCAGAAAGGGGGGGATATGTAATAAATAATAAATAAATCTTAAAAAAAAAGAGAAACCTCTGAATCCAATATAATCTAATATTCCAAGAGGAAAAGACCAGTTGACAAGCATAATCATATATCTATTTTTGGAATTCATTCATAATACCAAACTGCTGCAATCTGCTTGTGTCATTATGTCTGAAGTTGGTCTTTTGTAGACAACATATACACAGCTCATATTTGTTTTATCCCATTTGACCAGTCTATATTCTTTGATTGGGGAGTTCAATCCATTAACATTCAGTATTATTACTGGAAAGGCATTACTTACTTCATCCACTTTGTCCTTTGGCTCTATGTTGTCATATTATTCTATTGACTTTTTCTTGTCCTTCTTAATAATCTTCATTTCTAAACTATTCTCCAAATTTCTTGCCCTTGTGTTTTCCTTTTGGGCTGCAGCATCCCCTTTAATATCTCTTGCAAATCTGATCTTTTGGTAACATAACAATGCTGGTTGTATTGGTGCATATTTTGTGATGAACTAATGGTTTAATACAATTTATCTCATTCCTCCTTATAAGCTCAAAGTTTAGATTGCAAGGTGTGATGGTAATTGCTTTCCTAGGATAGAATATTCAAAAGAGAAACCATGTAGAAATTGTGATTTGTTTAGCTGGGCAGTGTGTTAACCTTCCTTGTCTTCATTGCTTCACATCTCCCCTGCCTTCCTTGCACTTCAATGATCACTTCACAAACATAAATATTTGTCTCGGGTTCTGTTTCCAAGAAAATCCAACTTGTTATAAACTGTAATTTTTGAAAAATCCTTCAGCATGTAATAAATAAATCCAATTTAACAACAATTTAGAAAGTGTTATATTTAATAATGGGGTTAATTATGGCATTTTCCTTAAGTCTGTGTTGGATTATTTTCATTACAAGTAAAAATATATTAGTTGACACTCTCAATTCAATCCATCAAATATAATGCTGCCATTTGAATATGCAATGAAATTCCTGTGAAAGTGATATTTTCTTAATTTGAAGAGAAGTTTATAAGTATCAGTCTGTGTTTCAAATACTGTGAAGTAGTTTTGCTCAGCATCCATTCTAAACTATTTCTTTCACTTAACCAGCTATACTATCAAGATTTATGTGCTTTTTTCTCAGCTCTAAAATTAAAGTTCTGATTGACTAAAGTAGACTTACTGTTATACTACTATAGACTTATTGTGATTCAAGAAAAGGAATTAATTATATCAGAGATGTGGGTCTGTGGCAACTGGAGGTTATGAGGGCAGGGAGAGGGAAAAACATATGTAATACAGGGACATTTGGGGACTTGGGTGTTGTCCTGAATGATGTTGCAATGACAGATACAGGCCATTGTATATATCACATTAACCTACAAAATTAGGTGGGAGAGTGTAAACTACAAGTTAAACTTTAACCCATGCTTAGTGGCAAAGCTCAAAAGTGTGTTCATCAATTGCAATGACTGTGCCACATTAATGAAGGCTCTTGTTAATGTGGGGAAATGTGAGAGGTGAGGGGAGTGGGGCATATGGAAATCCTCTATAATTTTTATGTAACATTTATGTAATCTAAGTATCTTAAAAAATTGAAAACAGAAGACACTAATGGAAAAGGGATTTGCTATTGTTAACTACATATTTCCTCCTACTTGACATCTGGAATCTGGATTGATGCTGAGAAGTGGCCTAACAGTGAATGCCAGAGAGCTGCCACCTGCAGTACAGCAGCCATAACAAAAGAAGAACATTTTATGAGTTCATTCTCAGGGATATTGGGGTTGTGTGTAATTACAGAACATGCCTCACTTGTACTGCCTAATCAGCTTCCCAAAGACTTCTACATCTGCAACATCAAATCTGTTAACAATATTTTGCATTAAGTAGAGTATTCGTTTTTTCACACAAACACAGTTTTTCATCCCCATTTTCCCCTATCTAGGCAAGGGAAAATAGAATATTCTCTGTCTCCACAAAGCAACTGCTCCTCAGTGATCTTGAAAATTCCTCAAGGTGACATAAACAGAATCCCAATGCCATGATACTAAATCTCACTGCATACATGACCCAAGGCCCATTTCATGCCAATCACACTTTTCTCCTCAGACAACATAATTTCTAGTAATCTTAAATTTATGGAGCCATTATAGTGAGTGTATATACATGGCTACAGTTGTGTGTGTGTGTAGTATGGGTGAGTTGTCCACCTTTGCAGCTCTAATGTCTGATTTTAAAGTTGAATTGCAAAATGAATGTGAATCAAATGTGGATATATTTCTAGAACAAAATTATTCATGAGAACTCATATTTTATATATATTATTCAATTCCAAAGCAACCAAGGGTCACTTAAGAAAGTTAACTAATAAAATAATTGTAGAGGATTTTTAGTGAGAACTAATGGTAACTAGCACATATTGATTTTCACATAGTATGACTCTGAAAATAAATATCAGCGACTGGAAACTAACAGAATGGACTCCAGCAAATTGGCAATAAAAATTATCTTCTTATCTCAGACTATATTTGGTATCCTGGGGAATTTCTCTTTTTTTCCTGTTATTGCCTCCTTTGCTTCACTGGGCACAGGTGAAGGTTCACAGGTTTGATTCTTTAACACTTGATTGTGACCAACTCTCTGATCTTTCTCTCAAAAGGAATCCCAAGAAAATGGCAGTTTGGGGGTATCCTTTGACACCATCTGCCTCCTAAGTAACTTCCAGGTCATCACAATTAGCCTGAGGAACTCCAGGTAGAAAGAATTTAAAATAAAAGCCTCAAGGTACATTGGTACCCCCAATATCCTCTGCTGGATGCTGAACATGTTTTTAAGTATCATTATTCCTATATATTTAACTGTAAAAGGAAAAAGAAAAACATCACAAAGGAAAGAGATTATGGATATTTTTCTGTAATTCATAACAAAATCACAAGCTCACTGTTTATAGCATTATTATTATTCTTTGCTAAAAACCAAAAAAGCATTCTTTTGAAAGCAAACTACACAGAAATGCATCTCATTAATAAAATTTTATCTAATTAAATACAATAATGCATAAAAGATAATATATCATAAACTTGTTTGGCTTAGCCAGGAAAAAAGTCAATTTGATTCTGAAAATCAGCCAATGAAATTCACCATAGTTACACACTAAAAATAGTCATGTGATCAAATCCTTAGACATATAAAAAGTAATTGGCAATTCCAACTTCCAATTCCTGAAAAATCCCTAAACCACTAGTAATAGATCAGAACATCTTCAAAGTCATAAAGGGTGTCTATGGAAAACCTACATCTAGTAACAAACTTAACAGTGAAAAGCTGAATTGTTTTCCTCTAAGATCAGGAATAAGGCACATGCTTGGTCTCATTATGTTTATTTAACTTTGTACTGGAATTTCTAGTAATTGCAACCAGGGAAGAAAAATAAACAAAAGCTATTTAGATTGTAAAAGAAGAATAGAGATAACTTGATTACCTATTTATAAAATGGGACCTTAGGTACAAAAAATACTAAATCTAAAAAGTGAGTTTAACAACTTTATAAAATACAGAATTGACATAAAATCAACATTAGTTCTGTACAGGTAACAAAAAAATAGTTGATTGATTTTCAAAACAATCCACTTACAATAAAATTGAAAAATATGAATACTTGGAATATTTAGGGATTATATGGCAAACATAATTGCTTAGTTGCAGGGCTCTGGAGTAGCTGTATCTAATACCCTGAATCCGGCTAGATCTGATGGATACATAAAGAAGTTAAAATGAAGCCAGGAGGAGAAAGTAAGCAATACAGCATAGACTAAAGCTAACCCTGCATAGCCAGGCCATACCACAATCTCTTTTTATACCAGAAAAGAAGATCACAATACATCCAGTGCTTCCATTAAACACAAGTACCTTATACCAACACTTCCAATAGTTTAATGAGAAACACAAGTACCTTATACCAACACTTTCAATAGTTTTATGATATATTATCTTTTATGCATTATTGTATTGTATTCAGCTCTGATTAAACCAGAATTTCAGGCAGGGAAGGCATCCATTCTTTCAACCAATAACCTGGTCTCTTTCCTTAAATAGCTTCTTTCAGAGGCACAGATCTACCTCTCTCATCTCTGAATGATCTCTGCTCCTTAGATGTGAATCCCTCCAAGTTCTCTGTTCCTGGATCCAAGAAAGAGGGAGGAGAAAGTCAAGGTTTTTGAGTGGTTCTCAGAACAGGTTTGAAAAGTACATACAATTCCTGTATAGAAAGAGCACTCAAGATGTTTGTGGGTAAGTGTGTCTTACCATATCAAGAGTCAATTTCATGGTGGGGCTGAAATCTCACTTTACCTGGAACCCTTGCAAAATTCTGAAAGAATGACATGCAAACCACTCACTCTACTTTGTTATGAAGTTATGATCACATCTAGATTATGGGGGAGTTCCAACTATATTGCCTCTCTATATGTCTCTTAATTGACATATTCCAGGCAGGCATTACAAAGCATGTGTATGGGCCTCAAGAAATGATATGATATTATTCATTCTGGATTAATCATCAAAACCAAGCATAATGTACCAAAATTATGACTGCAATCCATGGTTAGTAGCAATGCTTCAATTTGAGTTTATCAACTGAAAGAAGTGTACCACATTAATGAGGGATGTTGTTAAAATGTGGGAGGAGAAGGGAGTGGGGCATATGTGAAACCTCCACACTTTTTATGTAGCAGTTATGTAATCTAAAGTTTCTTTAAAAATAAAAAACTAACAAAATTAGAAATACCAATAACCATAAATGTTAGAGAGCCTTCAAGAAAGGAATTGCAGGAATAATGGTATTGGTACCACTCAGTGATATGATGTATACTGGGAACTTATATCCAGCTCATCCTCCCAGGCTCATACTCTGCTTCCAAGACATAATAAGTAAGATGCTAAGTGTTGTATTGTGAAGATCCACAAGACAATAAATTTCTCTGGCAGACATCACTTTGTTCCTCCCTTTCTCTGATCCTCAACATTTTCATGTATACACTGCAGCAATGATTGTCTCTCAAAAGGCTGTAAGGAGAGTTAGGATAAACTGCATTAAACCATTAAAATCCAGCATAAAACATGTACCAATACAATGAGAAATGGCAGATATTGTCACCATTCTATAACAAGATGTGCTACTGTACTTATTTAAATAAGTAAAGTGCTTGGTCATACTTTGTAAAATACCAAATGTATATCTTGTTTAACTTTTTTTTTCCACAGAGAAATAAAACTTTTAATCATAGATAATGGAGACAGAATATCATCTTTGAATATTATTCTTCTCTCGGATATGTTAAATTAACCCAGCTGAGTACACAAAGTGAAAAATGGCAAGTTAGAGGAAAGTGCATGCTGGTGACAAGCACAATATTCACTACAGTTGAGTCTTTGGTTTGAAATTTGCTTGTGAGGTTTTTTTTTTTCACAAAAGTGTCTCCCAATCAACATCTTCAGAAACATGTGGATCATGTATTAAAATTAAGTTTTCTGGATCCCAAACAAACCAATCTAATTAAATTTTCTTGGTTGGACCTTAAATCTGGATTTAAGAAAAGCCTCCCTAGAAATAGTTGGGCCATGACATCATGTTACCAACTGTTTTATGGAGTCTGCAGTTCTCTGACCAGGGCTAAGAACTGCAGAGCTGAAGGACTCACCTAGACTGTGCAACTTAGAACTTAGCTTGATGGTGGCTCTCCTTGGGGTATTTATTACATGTACTTTATACATGTAACTTAAAAGAACATATCCTAATATGGTTGTATTATACTTTCTCAATTTAATTTTTTATGCCTAATGTGAACTCCACAAAGAGGCAGCCTGAGGCCTCCTATCCTATTTCTTTTATGTATTGGATAGATGGAGAGAATCTTTCCTGAGGACAAAAGGGCCTTGAGAGGATGGAAAGAAACAGTTCTTTTTCTTCTCCTAATGAAATCCCTTTTCCTGTAGACATATCCAACAGTTCTTCTTCAAGATATAAGTTTCTTTCCATGTTAGAGAAGGGAGGAAACAGTTAAATTTAGCAATATCTTTGCACTTGTCTTCCAGTCATGAATAAATTTTGCTGCACATTAGAGAGTATTTAACAAACTCCAAGCTCAGGTCCTATAAACAAGACCAAGTATTTAGTCTTGGGACCAAGATTTCAGCAATTTTTTCTTACCAGATGATTTCCTTTTGCAGATGAACTTAAAAAATATATACATTTTTAAAGTCATCAATATATTTTTAAATCACCTGAGAATATTGCTTAAATCAGATTTGGACACAGTAGGTCTGGGCTATTTCTGAAAGTCTGTATTTTTAACCAAATACAGTCCCTTGCATCACACTGTAAATTCTAAGTACCTCTTTAACCTCAAATAAATTAAATTTGTAAATCAGCACAATATGAACATGTAGGAACATTATAGTAACATTGAAAAAAATTAGCTAAACATACTGTATCATGTTTTATTAATAAAAAAAAACAAATACAAAAAGAATAGACTATCCCCATATGTTATTTCCACTGAAACATCACTTCAGAGTAAGAAAAAAATTCATATCTTGGGAGATGAGAAAGCACTGTTGAGTAATCAGATGTCATGGTGTTTAATTAGAAAAACCATCCAAAGTGAATGTAATAAACAAGTCTTCATTCACTTAGTCCAACAGAGGAAGCAAATGACAAAAACTTGAACCAGCTTCCCAGAACCATAATTCCCTAGGGATAAGCAACAGGCAAAGATCAAATGGATGCAGCACTTGGGGTGAATGTGTCTCAATGCCAATGAACTGCAATAAAATGTTCCTGCCTTTTTATAAACCCATGTAACTAGGCAGGAGAGATACCAAGAAAGTGTAGGAATACCAAAGTTCTGAGTCAGAGTAGAGAAAAATGCATGTGAGAAGGCCACAGTAAGGAAGCCTTACAAGAGATTCCCGGGAAGTGATTCAGCTGAGGACCCCAAGTAGGAGGCCACCAAATGGAGGCACCTGGACTAGATATCCAGCTTTGCATATGAGCATAACTTGCATATCCAAGTTAGGCTGAACCTTGATTCAACTCCCTCTAGAAAATGCAACAAACTAATTAGGCACAAAGTGTAGTGAGGGGATGCACCTTACCTCCTTCAGTCATCCTAGGCAAAATTTTATAATTGCCTATTGACATGCCTGAGAGATCAAAATTAGAATCTGAGCCTGAATCAGTCTCCTCAGATACTTCTTAAAATAAACAAAATGAGAAATAAATGCCCTCAAAAGAAGTATCCATTTTCATACCCATAGGTGGTCCTTTTCATATTTACACAAAATTCAGTCACTTGCACATGGGATAGTTTTATAGCTTCATATTGAAAATATACTTTTATGTCTTTACAAATTTTGACTCTGTATTTACTTAAATTAACTACTTTATTTTTTTTAAATTAACTACTTTACAAAGTACTTTATATAACAGTTTGATAAGTCCTATTTAAAACACAACTTAAATTTTCATAATTGAAATCAGTGTTGTCTGTATTTCTACCACCCAATAATAGTTGGAATTACACCAATTGCACATGCACCATACCTGGGAAAGCTGTGAATCACCAGATACAGGTAGTTTGTACACTTCATCTTATGCTATGTTAGGTCATCTGTCTGTAAGTCAACGGTGAGGTATGTGAAAATAGAAGCCCACTCTTCACTGATATACAGTCAGTGATGGTAAGTCTCATGAAACATGTTGGCCAGGTAATGGTGCCCAGTTGGACCAAGAAAGCCATCACTTGAATGTACAGTAAGGACATTTCCTGGACTTAAATGATCAGAGAGGTGATTGCATCGATGGCTGATAACATTTACAATCAACAGAGGAGACTGATTTCAGCAGTGAGAGATGTCTTATCCAATCAGTTGAAGGCTTTTTATACTTTGGCCTCTAATCTATGACTGTCATTGGAGCTCCAGCTTGCAGCATACCCTAAGGTAATTGGACTCATGCAACTCCACGGTCATGTGAGGCAATTCTTTAAAATTTCATAATATTTATATATATGTCCTGTAGGTATTTTTCCCCTAAAGAACCATGACTAATACAGCATCTCAATCCCAGTCACAATCCTCACTGAAGGAAGAGACTCGATGGTAGTCATAGAGGACACTGTCTTGGGAATGACAAAAGGATCCCTTAAACTACCGAAAAACTTCAGTGCTCTGACCAAGATGTCAAAGCTTTTCAGGAGGAGTAGGGGAGGAAGATTTTCTGAACCTGGAAGTCTAGCATTCATTGTCCCATCTCCTGAAGATAATGTGTGTGTGGTCTGAAAGTGGTTGTTTTGTAGATGTTGGGTGATGGTGCAGTTATGGAAAGGACTCAAGTGAGGTGCATTGTGGAGAGAATGGATGTCAGTACTTAGGATCAGGTCAAGTGACTTTCTAGTCTCTTGGGTTGTATGTTTATGACTACATGGATTTTCACATGGGGAAGGCAGGATAGTCAGGATGGCCCAAGACCAGGTGTTTGAGTGCTCTGAATGGAGGGAATGTTTGCAAAGGAATGAGTCTTGATTTCTTTAGGGGATTTTACCAAGTCTTGGCGGTGTTGTGGAAGACCCCTTGCATTTTACATAGATGGTAAATTTGAATTCCTGATCCAAAATATGTGTTCAAGGCTGTGGAGAGGGTTTTGGGTTCCTGTGAGGATACCTGGATTGTGCCTGATGTTGAGGAAGTGGCCCAGGGTAATTGTATTGAGGATAGATAGGCAAACATCATTGGAGCAATAAGTAGGGTATTGGCTGTCAGCATGACAATGAAGGTAGAGTCCTGAAAAGGGACAATCATTAAAGTCCACCTCATGTCCTTTAGCTGTTCATGATGTCAGAGGAATGAGCTTAGCTGAGGAATTTCATGTAAGATAATAACGTATGTAAATTGTATACATAAAGTGGTATCCAACCTCAATGGTGGTCAGGCAAATGTTTAAAATAATCATACCAGGGAGAAGAGGCAAGATGGCATTGGTTTAGGTGCACACTCACCAGCTCTGAAGCAGAGGACAGCTGATTGGGGATGGGAGCCTGACAGCATGGTCTTTGCTGGGAGCCTGGGGGATGGGAGTGTTAAGTGCATCAGTCTGGAGGTAACTGGAGTGTGAGTTGGACTGTTCAACATAAAATCGTGAGTTCTTTACTCCCCAGCTGAAAACACAGGTGGCTAAGCCGCAAATCCTCACCAGTAGACCTGTGAGGGGGGGAATAAACCCCGAGAGTGAGAAGGTTCTGACAAAGGGTGGAGAAGGGTTTCCTTTCTGTGGGTTTAGTCACCAGAACTAGCAGATTATGGGAGTGAATTAGCCAGCTGTAAGTGGGGCTGGGCTGAGGGGAGAAGTGAATCTGCCTAACTGTGGCACGAACGCAAGGCTCAGCAAAGGGCAGTCCAAGCCATTTTACTGCTCCATGCTGAGTAACACAGTCTCAGTTCCCCTGGGGGAGTCAGGCAGTGGGAAGTAATAGATAAGTCTCCATGAGCCTATTTGGGGTCCCCTTACAGGAGGGGGTGGTCTAGAAGAGGAGTTCTTTGTGGACCCTTATTACATTAAAAAATAGAAACATATTGACTTGCTTTAATCGCTAAATTCTGCCTCAAAGCCTGCACAGAGAAGGCTGCAAGCCAATTGATAAATGAACACAGGCTGAGAGGCTCCACAAGTGCCCAAAAGGAATGCTGTTTTTCCTTAAGAATGAACCGCATGCTTGTGTGCTTCTTACCTCTACTCTCTCCTCCTTGTTGTTGTTGTTGTGTTTTGTTTGTTTGTTAGTTTTTATATATATATAAATTAGGTGCTGATAGCTTTTTTCTTCTTTGCTGGTCTTCTTCATCCTTGACTTTCCATCCTCTGTGTATAGTGATTATGTCTGCCAACACTATCTCCTCTGCTACCTTCATCTTTCTACCTTCAGCTTTCTTTTGTGGTTCTTACATTCCACATTTTTTCAATTGCTCTTGTCTATTCTGTTCTCTTTTCTTTCTTTATTTCTTTTTGTATTAGCTTTTTTCTTTCAGCCTATTCTTTATTAGTTTTCTTTCTCATCATTCTGGCCATATAAAATACTCTATACATTTTTCTCTATTTGATTTCCCATTCCATTGTAGGCATTCCAATTTCCCCCCTATTACTCTACACTGCCTACATGAGTTAAATATTCAATTTACTAAATCTGATATGGACACTCTTCTAACTTTTATCAATAGTACTATTATCCCTCTCCCTTTCTTACCCCTTTCAATTGCTCTGGCCCTAATCTTCCTTCAAAGGAAAATAGAAAAAAGCAAGGAAATACAAAAAGGGGAAGAAAGTATCAATGAGAAAACTTAACACACACACAGAACTACAAGCTAAATAAAACTCTAGAGCAGAGAGAGAAGCTAATCAACTGAATAAACCCATCAAGATAAAATGATGACCAGAAGGCAACAAAAAATTACAAACCATACTGACAAAATGAAAGACATGGGCCACTCCAAAGAACAAACCAAAAATCAGGAAGAGATGCAGAACACAGAACAACTAATCAAAGTTTTCCAAACAAATATCATGGACCACCTTAATGAAATGAAGGAAGAGATTAAGGATATTAAGAATACACTGGGAGCACATACTGAAGAAATTATAAGCATGCATAAAAAGATAATGGATATGATGCTGATGAATAGCATAATCCAAGAAATCAAAAAGACAATGGATTCACATAACAGCAGATTTGAACAGTCATAAGAAATAAATAGTGATCTGGAAAACAGTACATCTAAAATCAAACAGTTAGTAGAACAGGAAGATAAAAGGATAGAAAAAATCCTGCAGAGACTCAGGGATTTAACCGATAACAAAAAACACACAGACATACGCATTATAGGCATCCTAGAAGGAGAAGAGAAGGGAAAAGGAACAGAAGGAGTCTTGAAGGAAATAATGGCTGAGAACTTCCCAACCCTAATGAGGGAGATTTATGTACATCTCCAGGAAGCACAGCGCACCCCAAACAGCACAAATCCCAACAGGCCAACACAAAGACATATACTTGTCAAAATGTCCAATGATCAAGACAAAGAGAAAATACTCAAAGCAGCAAGAGAAAAGAGAACCATCACAAACAGAGGTAACACAATAAGAATAAGTGCTGATTTCTCAGCTGAAACCATGGAGGCAAGAAGACAGTGGTAGGACATACTCAAGGTACTAAAAGAAAAATTTTCCAACCACGAATTCTCTATTCAGCAAAAATGACATTCATAAATGACGGAGAGGTCAAAATATTCACAGATAAACAGAAATTAAAGGAATATGCCAACAAGAACCCTGCACACAAAGAAATACTAAAAGAAGCTCTAAAGGGTGAAAGGAAAAAACAGGAGAGAGAGATTTGGAGGAGAGTGAAAGAATAACATAAACGACCTAAAGAGAAACAAAAACTACATGGGACATACATAAAACCAAGGAAAATATGGCACATGTAAGAAAATCATTGAGAGTAGTAACACTGAATGTTAAAAGATTAAACTCACCAGTCAATAGACACAAATTGGCAGAATGGGAAGAGAAATATGACCCATCTATATATTGTTTAGAAGAGACCAGCCTTAGGCCCAGGGATTCAAGGAGGCTGAAAGTAAATGGCTAGAAAACAATTTTACTAGCAAAAGTAACCAAAAAAGGGCAGGAGCAGCTATTCTAATATCAGACAAAATAGACTTTAAATGCAAATCAATCATAGCAGACAAAGATGGACACTATATATTAGTAAAATGGGTAATCTCTCAAGAAGTGAGAACAATCATAAACACTTATGCACCTAATCAGGGTGTCTCTAAATATGTGAGGCAAACACTGGAAAAACTAAGAGGAGAAATAAATTTCTCCACAATTAGAGTGGGGGATTTTAATACACCATTATCACTGTTAGACAGAACATCTAGGCAGAGAATCAGTAAAGAAACAAAGAACCTGAATAATACATTAGAAGATCTGTACCTAGTAGACATATACAGAACGCTACACCCTAAAACAGTGGGATATACACTCTTCTCAAGTACACATGGATCACACTCCAAGATAGACCACATGCTAGGCCACAGAACAACTCTCAATGAGTTCAGAATGATTGAGATTGTGCAAAGTAATTTCTCTGACCACAATGGAATTATATTGGAAATCACTAAGGGCCAGAGAACAAGATTAGGCATGAAGATAAGGAAATTAAACAACACACTCTTGGACAAACAGTGGGTCAAGGAGGAAATCTCAAAGGAAATCAGTAACTACCTCAAATCGAAGGAAAATGACAACACAACATATCAAAACCTATGGGATGCAGCCAAAGAAATAGTGAGGGAAATTTATAGCTCTGAATGCATATATTAGAAAAGAAGAAAGAAGTAAAATTGTGTATTAACTGCACACCTGAAAGGATTGGGAAAACAACCAAAAAATAACCCTAAAGAAAGCAGAAAGAAAGAAATAACAAAGATCAAAGCAGAGCTAAATGAAATAGAGAATAAGAAAGCATTAGAAAAAATAAAACCAAAACCTGGTTCTGTGAGAAGTTCATTAAAATTGACAAGCCCTTAGCCAGACTAACAAAGAAAAAGAGAGAGCAAATGCAAATACACCTAATAAGGAATGAAGAAAAGCATATCACTACTGACCCCAATGAAATAAAGAATTTCATAAGAGGATACTTTGAAAAATTATATGATAACAAGAATGATAATTTAGAAGAAATGGACAAATTCCTAGAAATTCACAAGCAGCTTACACTGATGAAAGTACAAATCGATGAAATTAACAGTCCAAATACAAGTAAAGAGAGAGACTCAGTCATCAAAAACTTCCAACTAAGAAGAGCCTAGTCCTGGATGGCTTCACAGCTGAATTTTACCAAAAACTCTGGAAAGAACTAACAGCAATCCTGCTTAAACACTTCCAAAAAATGGAAATAGAAGGAACACTCCCTAACTCATTCTATGATAGCAACATTACCCTAATCCCAAAGCCAAACAAATATGTGGGATAAAGGAAAATTACAGACCAATCTCTCTAATGAACCTAGGTGCTAAAATACTCAAAAAATACTTGCTAATTGCATTCAATGACATATCAAAAGCATTTTACACCATGACCAAGTGGGTTTTATTCTGGGTATGCAAGGATATTTCAGCATAAGAAAATCAATCAATGTAATACACCACATAAACAAATTGAAAGAAAAAAATCACATGGTCATCTCTATAGAAGCAGAAAAATCATTCAACAAAATACAGCACCCTTTTCTGATAAAAACTCTGCAAAAGATATGAATAGAAGGAAACTTTCTGAACATGATAAAAGATACTTATGAAAAACCCAAAGCTAACATCATTTTCATTGGAAAAATCCTAAGAGCCTTCCCTCTGAGATCAGGAACAAGACAAGAATGCACGCTATCACCACTTTTATTAACATTTTCTTAAAATTACTTGCTCAAGCACTGAGGCAAGAAAAAGATATTAAAATCAACCAAATTGGAAAGGAAGAAGTAAAAATTTCTTTATTTGCAGACGACATGATCCTATACTTAGAAAGCCCCAAGAAATTTACAACTAAGCCTCTAAGACTTATAAAGGAGTTCTGTGACGTTGCAAACTATAAGATCAATGCTGAAAAATCAATAGCGTTTCTGTACACCAACAACACACAATCTGAGGAGGAAATCAGGAAAAAAATACCATTTACAAAAGTAACAAAAAGAATCAAATACCTATGAATAATTTTACCTAAAGATGTAAAGAACTTATATGCCAAAAACTACACAAAAGTGTTGAAGGAAATCAAAGAAGACCTAAATAAATGGGAGAATATCCTCTGTTCATGGAAAGGAAGACTAAATATTATCAAGATGTCTATCCAACCAAAACTAATCTACAGATTTAATGCAATCCCAATAAAAATTAACACCGTACTTTTTAAGGAATTGGTAAAACTTATTTAGAAAGGTAAGAAGCCCTGAATTACCAAAGGCATATTGAAAAGGAAAAATGAAGTTGGACGTATCACACTACTTGACTTCAAAATTTATTACAAAGCTACAGTGGTGAAAACTGCATGGTATTGGCACAAGGATAGACACTTTGACCAGTGGAACCGAATTGAGAGTTCTGATATAGGTCCTTGCATATACAGTCACCTGATATTTGACAAGGCCACCAAGCCCACTCAGTGGGGAGAGAATGGCCTCTTCAACAAGTGGTGCATGGAGAACTGGATATCCATATGCAAGAGACAGAGAGAGGAACAGCAACTCACACCCTATGCAAAAATTAATTCAAGGTGGATCAAAGATCTAAACATAAGAGCCAAGACCATAGAAATTTTGCAAGATAATGTACGGAAGCATCTACAGGACCTTGTAATAGTAAATGGTTTCATGGACTTCACATCCAAAGCATGAGCAGCAAAAGAAAAAATAGATAAATAGGATCTCCTCGTTATTAAAACCTTTTGCACCTCAAAGGATGTTATCAAGAAAATAAAAAGGCAGCCTACCCAATGGGAGAAAATATTTGGCAACCATATACCTGATAGGAGCCTCATATCTTGCATATATAAAGAAATCCTACACCTTGAAAATAAAAAGACTAACAACCCATTTAAAAATGGGCAAGTGACCAGAAAAGACAGTTCTCCAAGGAAGAAATACAAATGACTAAAAAGCACATGAAAAAATGCTCGGCATCTCTTGCTATAAGAGAAATGCAAATCAAAACTACAATGACATACCATCTTACACCCATTAGAATGGCGGCTATTAAAAAAAACCTGCAGAACATAAATGTTGGAGAGGATATGAGGAATGGGTACCCTCATCCACTGCTGGTGGGATTGTGAATTGGTACAGCCACTGTGGAGGACAATATGGTGGTTCCTCAAAAAACTAAATATAGATCTTCCATATGATTCACCAATTCTACTGCTGGGTAGAATTGAAAGCAAAGAATTGAAAGCAAAGATACAAACAGATAAATGTACACCAATGTTCATAGCAGCATTGTTCATAATTGCCAAAAATTAGAATCAACCCAGGTACCCAACCACAGATGAATGGATATACAAAATGTGGTACATACATACAATGGAATACTGCTCAGCAGTAAGAAGGAACAAAGTGCTAACACATGGGATAACATGGATGAATCTTGAAGACCTTATGTTGAGCAAAGCAAGCCAGGCATTGAAGGATGAGGTGTACATGACTTCACTGATAAGAATAAAGGAAATTGAGCCGTCCCTGAGAACTAGGACCTGAAAAATAGGTTTAAAAGAAAGAGAAAGAGAAGAGAAGAGAAGAGCATGTAGTGGGACATCATCCATAGGGACATAATCTGTGGTGAGGTGATAGAGCGTGGTTGCATGTTGGGGGAATGG